>JASDQU010310174.1:18119-29313 GCA_032191745.1 Picea mariana
GGTAGAGGTGGGATTGGTTGCAGGACTCAAGATATGCAACCTTAGCTGGGACACCGATCTGTGATTATATCGCTTATAGAGTACTTAACATTGATCATTCATCAATATTCAACCCTTATTATACTTTGCAGATAACACAGAGAATCATAATATTCACTTAGATATAAGGTAATTTAGCACTTAGCAATAGTAATATAGGTCAGATACAATAGGTCAACACTAAACATCTTCATACATATTAGATCGACCATTCATATACATATAATGAAGAACAAATCATAAGTAGACCTATCTAAATATACCAAAGCACTTAGCCAAAGCAAAGATAAACACATCAAGTCAAAGCACAAAGCATAACACATAGATTTACGTGGTTCAACCCTTCCCTGGTTATATGTCCACCAACTGTTCTTCTTTATTAGCATCTCCAATTGGTTACAGGAACAAAGCCACCAAAAACCCTTCCTCGCATAGGACAAAAGATCTGCGTAGCTCAAGAGATCCTTCTTCCTTGCATTTTCAACACAAAGCCTTCTATAACTTCTACAACAACTTGCACTTAGCTCTGTAAAACTTCTACATTCATGCACAAAGCACTTACATAGACTATTAGCACCTATCTTACATCACAAAGATACAATCCCCCTCTACTATATGCCTAGATGTTTATTTATACATTACAAAAGTGGGCCTAAACGTTGGTAAACTGACGGGCCGACATCCCTTTTGCATTACATATTCCCAAAACCCAAAAGGGACCCAAAAGTGTGCCGAGATTTCACAATATCTTCTTTTTCCGGTGCTCCATCTTCGACAGGCTATCGAAGTCCCAAAAATGATCAAACATGACCAAGAAAATCCCCAAAACTTGGCCAAGGGCCAACACAGATCTTGAGAGGTCGACCAATGGAATGTTCGACGCTCTCTAAAAACAGAAATCCATTAAATTCCATTACAAAAAAGCAACTTGCCCAACATCTTTGTGCACTCAAAATAGTAGCCACTGTAACTACCCAAGTCTGAATGTGATGAGCTCCATAACTAGACTCCGTGAGTGGGTACACAAATCATTTTCATGATTCTCCCATCAAACTCTGTCGATGTTGTTGTGGGTGGGAAATTCCCCTATGGAATAGCATTAAGTGTTCTGTAATGCATGCAAAAATGACCTAAAGTCTCCTACTTTTTACCAACATCCCAATCATAAACCCCATTATTCATATTCAAATACAAGGTTAAAAAGATCAAGTTACTGTACCTTAGTTTATGTGTTTGATGTTGATCCTTTAATGTTTTGTCGCTCCTTGAATGGAAATCTCCTCCCAATGCTGACCTTCATTCATAAAAAGACAAACAAAGAACTCCACATGCATATGATCTATGAACTAATGGGTTAGAGATTTTATCAAAATATAATCAAAATTAAACATTGCAAACCTCATATGGAGGGACGGGAAAACCACTTCTTTTTATTAATATCACAAGAGTAAACTTACAATAGTGAGATCGACCACTGCTCCTCGAATCTGGTCTTGGTATCCTCTTCAACTATGCTCCAACTACTTTTGTAGATGCTTCTCTTCACACACTAGTTGCAAAAGGTTGCGACAAAGGGAATGTCAAATTAGGTAGAGCTTCTTTACAATTATTTTCCTCCTTCCAAATGGGACCCCTACCCCTTCTTTTATAGGCTAGAAAGGGCTAAGTATTTGGTCGAGAGATCGTCTATGGGTGGTCAAACAGTTTAGGTAACTTACCCAAAACTGTGAGTTTCGTTTGCAACTTTCCATTTTTCATGATTTTGTAGGTATAGGCGGGTTGTACTGGGACAACCACCATATACATGTGTGCAGTAGTGGAGCAGGGTGCGTGTGCCTTAAAAAAGTGTGTTTTTAAGAAGAGTTGTTCAGTAGTGGCTTGGAAAAATATGTAAAATGAGATGGCCTAATGCCAAGTAAGCATATATGGTGCAAATTAGGGTTATAATAGATGCCCCCTAATGTGTTAGGTCAGAAGATCATCTCATGGCCGAAATACATTATCAATATTCACCAACATATGAAACAAGTGGGCCCAGGGACCAGAGTTTGGAAGGTGCCATCTGCAAAATAACAATTGTCTCACCGAGGTGGGAATACCCATGCTCGAAATCAAATAAAATCATGGCTACCATTCAAATACATTGTAGATCTATGCCATATAACTATATAAAGTGTATCCGCGAACAATACACAATGGATCTACATCTCAAAATAAAAAAGATATACATGTATAGTATCCATATTCAAGAAGCGAATAAAGCCTAATGTCTAGAGACAAGGCCTTCATAGCTTGAGCAACAGCTTCAAAATCTTCACAACTTGGGTAGGAGTGTAATATGAGTGTATGACTTCACTACCCAGATATCTTCGATGGCTTGTCAGGAACGAACTAGAGGATTGTGATGATTAGGCTGATGGCTTCATGAATTTCGAACAAAGACTTGATTGGGCTTTGGGGATGGATGGGCATGAGGGCAAGAGACAATCTACAGAGGGGCCGACTGAGGCTTGGTAAAATCTTCCCTTGGACAATAGCATGACAAATGATGAGACTCAGGCAACATGATGTTGACATAAGATCACGATGCAGGAGGCAACACAAACTCTCCATATGTTTGGAAGAATAACCAAACGGAGGAGGACACAACTCTATGTAGTGATAACAACTTCTTAAGGTCATATTAAATCCCAGGGCTTGACAAACAAACGAAAGGATTTGATTTGTCCAAGGGAAACTCATTGTGTTGTCAACAAAAAGAAAATAATTTTCCCTTCCTCTTTTTGGGGTATATTTGATTTTTTTGTCTTTTTCAATAATTGTGGAAAGATTGAAAAAGAATAAAAGAATGCTACGTTACAAGGGAGGATCGAGTGTCACAGACATACTAGTTCCAAGCGCAAGGAACACATGGATGCTCAGAGAAAAGGGACATATGCAGGAAAAGGACACTCGAGAAAAATCCTCCGTGGACCAAGGTGTCAAGACATAGAGGAAAAGTGCTACAGGGATTGCGTATAAGGCATGCTTCAGATGGTTTAGTCAAGAGAAACATGGAGCCGAAATTAGGCCAAAGACATAGGTATGCAAACGCGATTAATAAGACACACAATGGTAACGTCCTTCAATGTAAGTTTAACGATCCCATAGAAGGTAAGCTCAACGTTTTTTCATATTTTGAGAGTCTAAAAAAGCGTAAAAGGAGACTTCGTTGGGGTACCTTTTTCGAAGGTGGTCTAGTCGATTCAAAAAAGGGGTAAACTAGGACCGAAAAGACGTCTATTCAAAACTATTTTAATGAGTGTGATAAAGACAATATCACTCGACAATTTTTTCATATTTAACGAGTCTGAAAAAAGCTTAACTATGGACTCCGTCAGGAATGTTCTTCTGGACCATTTTAATGAGTGTGAAGGAATAAGGTCACTCGATGATCTTTTCAATTTTAGGGAGTATGAAAAGAGCTTAATTATGGACTCCGTGGGGGTTCCTTTTTCATAAACTTAGTCCCTTAGGCCCGAAAAAGGGTTAAAATCATACCTGAGAATACTCTTCTAGGGAACCGAAGCTCCTAGAGTATACCTTTGTTCGTACAGTTGACCATCTAGACCAAAAAAGGGGTAAAATACTACCAGACAGATGTGCCTTCAAATTTTAGTTTAGCGAGCGTGAAGGTGAAGAAGGTCGCTCGACAATATTTTCCTTTTTAGAGGGTCTGGAAAGGGATTAAAATAATACCCGTTGTGTTTTGGGAGTCCTGAGGGTGAGGTCAAGAGTGATAATGCATCATTCAAATGAGGCTCAAACTCGTAATTAGGATAAAACTAATAAGGACTCCCAAGCCTATAGTCATTAATGATGGCATGGACACCAAAATGCAACCAGGATCTATCTAGGGCATCCATGAAGGGTTAGGCTCTACCACTAAAATATGACACTTATAAAGAAGCAATGATGGTTCTGTGTCGCAATTTGGTGGGATCGATCCTATGGCAAAGAAAAAAAGGAAATGAGGTGCAACAAGTGGATGTGGAATCCTATCTTACATGCTTAAAGTTGGAAAAATGACTTTTTACCAAAAGACCTTGAAAATGACCCAAAACTCCAAAAGTTTCCCAATACCCAAAGTAACTTTTATCGTAAAAATCCATAAGAAACTCCTGAACCATGTTAAATGATTTTTAATTTAGAAAAAATGACAAAAGGGTCCAAAAAATGACAAAAAGGGGCCAAAAAGTCTATAAATAGAAGCTAGCAGCTCATTATCACCATTGTTAATTGAGAAATTGACTGTGGAGCCAAAAACACCCCTTTGTCAAAAGAGTTGATTTCGGGAGCTTCAGTGGATGGAACGAACTTCCAATTATACCAAGTAAGTACATACTAAACCCTCTTTCTGTTCAATTCTTCCTTTTTGCTTTTAATTTTGTTTTTAGGAGGGGCATCGACTCCTAAAAAGGTCGACCCTACATAAACGCAGGTTATCCTATGACAGCTTGCGTGTGCACGCATACAGGAGAAACACTGCACCCATGCACACATGACTATGTACACTATAGCCCACGTGTAACCTCCTTTTTGTGGAAAAAAAAACAAAAAAAAAACAAGAGTTAATCCCTTATGAACTTGTCAATTGTAGGTTTTATGTTCACTGGAGAGAGAGAGAGCATGACGACTTTGATTCTGTGGTCTCATATGACCCTGATGTTGTAGCTGCATTAGCTCAATGTGGCTTATTTAAGTTCTTCCAGAGAGAATTTATGCGGACACAACCTAGGCTGCCGAATGCCTTGATAGACTACTAGCACCCGGATGTGGAGGAATTCATGCTTGAGGGATAGTCGTTGACTCCAACGACTGAAGATATCTACTTTCTGACTAGCCTCTCAAGGAGAGGGGAACTAGTCAACCTTCACACGTTTCCCTCCAGGCCTCAAAACATAGCAGACTTGATTGGACTCCATTTCAATGTAGGTACTGACAAAGTGGGAATCTAGGTGCCGATTCATAAGATCAGCAACCTAACGCTGAAAGCGATAGTTCTACTCCTTAGATGGATCATTGGATCCGTAGTTTTACACCAGGCTTCTCGAGTGCACATGAATTGTGTGGTTTAGTGCTTGAATGCACAAGTTTTTGACTGGAGTACTACTTTACTAGACTGCATGAAAAGGCAGTTGATAGAGTGTCGGATGCGGAGGCACAAAAACTTTGGGTTTGGTACTATCCTTTGTGCTTACTTCTTTGATAGGGTACCTAGTTTGAGTCCGAGGGAGATTGTACAAGGGAACGTATAATCTTTTCCATAAGTAAACAGATGGGTGACGTTGTTTCCGTGACAGGGGGGAGGGAGGAATATCGAGGCCTTTGATGATAAGTTTTTCAATTAGTGGTCTCGGCAGATTACAGTGATAGAGGACTATCCCTATGCTGGAATCGACTTTTCCAGGGACCCTGACATGGGCATACCTCCCAGAGTGGTACAAGGAGAGCTAGGTAAGATTTATTTTCAAAGTTTTTTGATTTTTATGTTGTTTATATATATATAATTTTTTTTTATACTAGATTATTTGACAGATATGTGTCTTTTATGTGCAGATGTGGGACCAGTGCTTCCAATGGACTTTGCGAGGACTAGGTGACGTCCTCGACCAGAGGCCGCACCAACTGCAACCGATGGACCACCAACAACAGGGATACCTCCAGCTGGTGAGGCTGAGAGAGTTTTGAGACAGGTAGAGAGGAACCTTACCTCGCTCACTCACACAGTCCCCATGGCAGAGATCGAGGATCTTCCGCCATCTATGCAGCCTCATGTAGTTGGGGTGCCACAGACTTGGGTTGAGCTATTCCTACATTTGGAAAACATCATTGTTCAGTACAAAAAGGCCAACCGGCCTCATCCTTAGCTAGGTTGGACTACCTACGTGCCAAGGGAACTTTCTGTATATTTTTGAGGGCATAAGCCCCATGACTCTTTACTAGACACGTATTTTTTGAGGCGCTTGCGCCCACTTATGTACTCTGGTGATTTGCAATATATATATGGATTTTTTTATCTTTTTGTGTTTTGGATTACACTTATTTACAAATGTATTTACATGTGTGTGTGTATGATTTTTCTTACATGTGTGCAAGATGCCAATCTAATATATGACTAGCTAGAGTATCTGTAACTTGATTCAATCTCCTAGGAACATGGATATACGTAAGGTAATCAAAGCTTTTTTCTAAGAGACGTACCTTAAGGAACCATCGGTGTAGAGTAGGATTATGAACGCGATAGACTCCACTTAACTGAGACAGAACTAGTTGAGCATCTAAATAGACCCGGAGGTGAGAGATACCAAGCGACAAAGTGTCATGAAGCAACTCAATATCTGTGTTGTATTTGATGACATTGTTTGTGGTGTCACCTAAACAGATACCTCCTAAAGATAGAAACTGGCTTTGAGGTGTGAAAATCACCCAAGTTGTGGAGGCAAGCCTCCGAGTGTGTCGTCTAGCACCATCCGCGAACCTAATGAATACCTCTGATTCACTTGACATCTGCCACAGTGAAAACTATAACATCAAAAAAGACATGTCCATAAAACCAAAAGAAAAACTAAAAAGTAATAGTACAAAGACTATACATATGTTACAAAAAGTCACCCGAGGCGACCTACCTATGAGTAATACTTATTTAGGTAGAGCCCATTTCTAGGCTCTGCCAAACAATTTCCCTCAAAGTCCACCAGATGATAAGTTCCCTTTCTTAGAACCTATTTTATGATGAAAGGTCTGAACCACATAGGTTTGAACTTGCCTTCCTCCAGGGGGTCCTTATCTTGGTCATAGACCAGGACAAGGTCTCCTTCTAAGAAAATTCGAGGACAAACGAACCAATCATATTGACACTTGACTTTTTATTTATGATCTTCATTAGCTAAGGCCACATCATGGCGCTACTCATTGAGCTACTAGAGATATAATAAACGCTTTTCAAGCGGTGAAGTGTCTAGCGATAACTGTACTGCCAAATTTAAAGATGGGATCTGGAATTATATGGGCAAGACTACTTCCAACCCTTAAACGAGTTGAAAAGGTGAGAAACCAGTTGTAGTCTTAACAGACATTTGGTAATCCCATAATGCCGAATATAACATCAAATGCCAATTTGACTTGGCCGAATTGATTGTTCACTGTAGAATGTCTTTAAGAGATTTATTTACATCTTCCACCTAACCATTCACTTGAGGGTAGTAGGGTGATGAATTTTCTTACAACCCAAGATTTGACATTAACTTGATCATCATTTTGTTCTGAAAGTGACTTCCATGGTTAGTGACAATCTCTCTTGGGGTGTCAAACCTTGCTATTATCTGGTTGAACAAAAAGAGAGTTGTTGTCTCCCCATCGTGTTTAAATGTTGGCAGAGCTTTGACCAACTTGGTGAAGTAGTCTACTGCTATGATGATATAGTGGTGCCCCCTTGCTGAAGGGGGGTTTCATGTAGTGTAATCAATCCCCCATTTAGTGAAGGGACCAATGGTAATAATGGGAAACATGGGAGAGGGGTGTGCCCTCATCTTCCAAGAGAATATCTAACACAGGGGGCACTTCTTGATCGATTCAACACAATATTTGATTAATGTCGGCCAGAAGTAACCGACTCATAGAATTTTTTGGGTTGTTTCCAACCCAGACAGATGATCGCCACATGCTCCGGTGTGGAAATCGTTAAGCAGGATTTCCTCTTCTTCATGAGTAAGGCATCGACGAAGGATGTAGTCTACACCTCAATGATACAAAGTGTCTGCAAGTATCAGATAGTTCTTAGCTTGATGGCATATACGACGATGCTCATCACGAGAAGAAGAGGTGGGACACTTCAAATTCTAGAGATAGACAAGCACATCTCCATACCAAGGGTCAGAAAATGTGATAAAAAACATGTCTCCTTTGATAGGTGACTCGTCGGGTATAACATCACTTGATTCGACCAAAAGTTTCGATATGAGTTCCGCAAAGACTGTCAACTTTTTGGATTTCGCTGAAATGAACTCCAAGTCAAATTCCTGGAGGGTAACTATCCATCTAGTGATCTTTTCATCGATGACTCATCCTGTCAATACATATTGAAATGGGTTCACTATGACAATGATGGTGGTGTTGTGAAACAAAATGTAATGACGAAACAGTTGGATAGCATGGACTGCTACCAACACATGTTTTTCAATATGGGAATAATTGAGTTCCGGTCCAACTAGGCCTCGTCTTAGGTAATAAATCACATATTCTAAGAGTAAATCATCCTCCTGAACTAATACCATATCGATGTTCGACTCTGTAGCAACCAAATATAATAGGAAATATTTATTATAATTGGGTCGTCGAAGTAAAGGGGTAGATATGAGGGCATGTTTCAATGCTGTTAAGGATCATTGAGAGGCTTCATCCCAATGAAAAGGAATGCCCTTCTTCAATAAACGCATAAAACCCTTTGTGATCTCAGCATACTTTGTGATGAAATGCCATAAATAATCACTTTTCCCTGCAGACTCTGAATCTGAGGTATGGCACACGGAGAGGCAATTGAACTATTGCCTCAACCTTTAGAGGATCGACCATGATCCCTATTGTCGAAACTATGAAACCTAAAGATGACCCGATGTGATGAAAAAACTGCACTTGTTTGGATTCAAACGGATTCGGTAGTAGCAACACCGTTCAAGGATAAGTCAGAGGTGTGCCGGATGATCAACTCTCTTGCAATATCATGATGCTAAATCATTGAGATAAGCCTTGACTATGTGTTTGAGGTCATGGAAAGAAAAATACATGGCCCAAGGAAATGTAGCTCCATCATTTTTCAGACCAAAAGGCATCTTACGATAAGCGAATGTACCCCATGGACAAATGAAAGCATTTTTGTGTTGGTCTTCAGGTTTTATCTATATCTGATTGCATCCCGAAAAACCATCCATGAACGAAAAAGCCTCGCAATCTGTGCATTCATCGACTATCTGGTCAATAAATAGCGTGGGGAAATTATCTTTTGGGTAGGCCTTGTTCAGATCATGGAAGTCCGTACATACATGAATCGTACCTTGTTTTTTATTGACTGGCACAGGATTTGACACCCATTGAGTCAATTGGATGAGGTAGATGAAACCAGCTTTAAGTAGTTTCTCTACTTTAGCCTTGATAGTTGTTGCTTTCTTAGGATTGATCAAACGAAGCTTCAGCCGGACCGGCTTCACATCAGGATAAGTCATGATTTCATGTTCAACAATTCTTGGATCTATGCCTGAAATTTCCTCGTAAGACCAGGAAAACACGTCGCAGAATTCTTTAAATAAATATGTGTAGATTTGAATCTCCTCGAGGGAGAAATCCTCTCCGATGAATATATTCTCCACGATGCCAGGGGTTTTGGAGATGTCAATAGGTATCTTTTCAACTATTTTTTCCATATTTCTTTCAGCGTAAACTTCATGCATTTCCAAAGGATTGATAGGACAACCTTTATCTCCATTCATAGTCAGAGTGAATTCATATACTTCAATTCATCTTAACTCTGGGCAAAAGTAGGATCTATGATGAAGGTGATCCCAGGGTCTGTCTGGACTAGTCATTGCCTCAATAATCTTCTCGTCTAAAGGAAATACCAAGTTTAAAGAATCTGTATTAGCAAGGAAACCTTGAGCCCAAACAGGCTCGAGCACTGGATCTAAATCTTGTGCTGGAGTTGGACAGGGGTTGACAGAAGCTCGTTGAATGATCGAGTATGAAACTTATGCCATGGACAAAGGCATGGCCATGCCATGGTGATCTGTCCCTTCCATCATAATTTATGGGGAAGGAAGAGTCCATGGATCATTAAAGTATGTTGTGTGATACGACGAGATTTGAATTTTTTTGGCTTGAGGCTGGTCAGAGACAACCATCATGTAATGGACACTACCGGTCAGAGGCAGTTAATCGAAAGTACCCATCAAAGGTGGGCACAAACTAGCCCCTATGTTGACTATGATGGGATAAGGGTTATCAATCATCGGGACCGTGGAGACTCCCGATGAAGGGTCAGGATGAGAGAAGGATAACTAACCAATGGTCACGATCTGGCCCTTGTGTGGAAAAAAAAAGATCTGAAAAACTGGCGCGACCACTGCTTGCATAGAATAGGTCCAACTCCTTCCTAACAAAATATTATAGTCGAGAGACACATCGACCACTTCAACTTCGATGCACACAGTTTTTCCCCCTTAATGCACGGGGAAAGAGGGAATGATCCCATGTGGTTGGAAAGAACAACCATCAAAAGCTGTAAGAAGAGTAGGTGATGGAGACAAAACGGGTTGGTTGATAGCCTTCCAACACGCCAAAGACATTACGCATGTCGAGGTGCCCTCATCCACCAATGTATGGAAAATATTCTGGGTAAAAGTTTTCATGGTGTAAGCCACTACTATTTGAAAAGATACATGGTAGGGAAGACAAGGTTTTAATTCGGTCATATCAAGCATAATCATTCCCGAATTACCAGTCTCGACAGATCCTAGGGTGGCTAACAGAGCCTTTCTCTGGGTAGGGAAACTCTAGAGGACTTCCAAAGAAGACATCGCACAAAGGGTTTGTGATAAATCCTCCACCACAGAGTAATTCTTGGCGACCCTTGCATTTGGGTTGTGAGAAGCTTTCTTGAACACACCTTTTGGGATGCGGGTCATTGTTTTGCTCAACGTCATCTCAATATGGAGAGGAAGAGTTGGGTTTTCATCTTATTTACCCTTCTCAAAGGTGCTTATATTTCCGTAATCATTTTCTCTGGTCAATATATAGACATCACCTTTCATCATATACACATTTGCGGACGAAGGATTACTCGAAGATGGAGGGGGTCCTTGATTGCCCCCTTCTGCACTCAAGGAGGCTTGAATTAGATTTTTCCCATGTGGAAACAGTTTCGTTAACACGACAGGTTATTGCTATGCTAATAACTTCTAGGCCTCTGCAAGATGAGGGAACTGATGAGTCGAGTGGTCTTCCTTGCAAATATTACAAGGATAATTCAACTTGTTCTTTTCAGTGTCACCCCTGGTAGAATTATCGGTATTTTTATTATCCCCCTTACCCTTCTTTCTTTGTTTCTTCTTTCCATCAGGCTGTT
>JASDQU010310174.1:29363-45054 GCA_032191745.1 Picea mariana
AATGTGGCTTATTTAAGTTCTTCCAGAGAGAATTTATGCGGGCACAACCTAGGCTGTCGAATGCCTTGATAGACTACTGGCACTCGGATGTGGAGGAATTCATGCTTGAGGGATAGTCGTTGACTCCAACGACTGAAGATATCTACTTTCTGACTAGCGTCTCAAGGAGAGGGGAACTAGTCAACCTTCACACGTTTCCCTCCAGGCCTCACAACATAGCAGACTTGATTGGACTCCATTGCAATGTAGGTACTGACAAAGTGGGAATCTAGGTGCCGATTCATAAGATCAACAACCTAACGCTGAAAGCGATAGTTCTACTCCTTAGATGGATCATTGGATCCATAGTTTTACACCAGACTTCCCGGGTGCACATGAATTGTGCGGTTCAGTGCTTGAATGCACAAGTTTTTGACTGGAGTACTACTTTACTAGACTGCATGAAAAGGCAGTTGATAGAGTGTCGGATGTGGAGGCACAAAAACTTTGGGTTTGGTACTATCCTTTGTGCTTTCTTCTTTGATAGGGTACCTAGTTTGAGTCCGAGGGAGATTGTACAAGGGAACGTGTAATCTTCTCCATAAGTAAACACATGGGTGACGTTGTTGCCGTGACAGGGGGAGGGAGGAATATCGAGGCCTTTGACGATAAGTTTTTCGATTGGTGGTCTCGGCAGATTCCGGTGATAGAGGACTATCCCTATGTTGGAATCGACTTTTCCAGGGACCCTGACATGGGCATACCTCCCGGAGTGTTACAAGGAGAGCTAGGTAAGATTTATTTTCAAATTTATTTGATTTTTATGTTGTTTTTATATATATAATTTTTTTTTATACTAGATTATTTGATAGATATGTGTCTTTTATGTGCAGATGTGGGACCAGTGCTTCCAATGGACTTTGCGAGGACTAGGTGACGTTCTCGACCAGAGGCCGCACCAACTGCAACCGATGGACCACCAACAACAGGGAGACCTCCAGTTGGTGAGGCTGAGAGAGTTTTGAGACAGGTAGAGAGGAACCTTACCTCGCTCACTCACACAGTCCCCATGGCAGAGATCGAGGATCTTCCGCCATCTATGCAGCCTCATGTAGTTGGGGTGCCACAGACATGGGTTGAGCTATTCCTACATTTGGAAAACATGGTTGTTCAGTACAAAAAGGCCAACAGGCCTCATCCTTAGCTAGGTTGGACTACCTATGTGCCAAGGGAACTTTCTGTATATTTTTGAGGGCATAAGCCCCATGACTCTTTACTAGACACGTATTTTTTGAGGCGCTTGCACCCACTTATGTACTCTGGTGATTTGCAATATATATATGGATTTTTTTATCTTTTTTTGTTTTGGATTACACTTATTTACAAATGTATTTACATGTGTGTGTGTATGATTTTTCTTACATGTGTGCAAGATGCCAATCTAATATATGACTAGCTAGAGTATCTGTAACTTGATTCAATCTCCTAGGAACATGGATATACGTAAGGTAATCAAATCTTTTTTCTAATAGACGTACCTTAAGGAACCATCGGTGTAGAGTAGGATTATGAACGTGATAGACTCCACTTAACTGAGACAGAACTAGTTGAGAATCTAAATAGACCCGGAGGTGAGAGATACCAAGAGACAAAGTGTCATGAAGCAACTCAATATCTGTGTTGTATTTGATGACATTGTTTGTGGTGTCACCTAAACAGATAACTCCTAAAGATAGAAACTGGCTTTGAGGTGTGAAAATCACCCAAGTTGTGGAGGCAAGCCTCCGAGTGTGTCATCTAACACCATCCGTGAACCCAATGAATACCTCTGATTCACTTGACATCTGCCACAGTGAAAAATATAACATCAAAAAAGACATGTCCATAAAACCAAAAGAAAAACTAAAAAGTAATAGTACAAATACTATACATATGTTACAAAAAGTCACCCGAGGTGACCTACCTATGAGTAATACTTATTTAGGTAGAGCCCATTTCTAGGCTCTGCCAAACAATTTCCCTCAAATTCCACCAGATGATAAGTGCCCTTTCTTAGAACCTCTTTTATGATGAAAGGTCTGAACCACATAGGTTTGAACTTGCCTTCCTCCAGGGGGTCCTTATCTTGGTCATAGACCAGGACAAGGTCTCCTTCTGAGAAAATTCGAGGATGAACGAACCAATCATATTGACAGTTGAATTTTTATTTATGAGCTTCATTAGCTAAGGCCACATCATGGCGCTACTAATTGAGCTACTCGAGATATAATAAACGCTTTTCAAGCGGTGAAGTGTCTAGCGATAACTGTACTGCCAAATTTAAAGATGGGATCTGGAATTCTATGGGCAAGACTACTTCCAACCCTTAAACGAGTTGAAAAGGTGAGAAACCAGTTGTAGTCTTAACAGACATTTGGTAATCCCATAATGCCGAATATAACATCAAATGACAATTTGACTTGGCCGAATTGATTATTCACTGTAGAATGTCTTTAAAAGATTTATTTACAGCTTCCACCTAACCATTCACTTGAGGGTAGTAGGGTGATGAATTTTCTTACAACCCAAGATTTGACATTAACTTGATCATCATTTTGTTCTGAAAGTGACTTCCATGGTTAGTGAGAATCTCTCTCGGGGTGTCAAACCTTGCTATTATCTGGTTGAACAAAAAGAGAGTTGTTGTCTCCCCATCGTGTTTAAATGTTGGCAGAGCTTTGACCAACTTGGTGAAGTAGTCTACTGCTATGATGATATAGTGGTTCCCCCTTGCTGAAGGGGGGTTTCATGTAGTGTAATAAATCCCCCATTTAGTGAAGGGACCAATGGTAATAATGGGAAACATGGGAGAGGGGTGTGCCCTCATCTTCCAAGAGAATATCTAACACGGGTGGCACTTCTTGATCGATTCAACACAATATTTGATTAATGTCGTCCAGAAGTAACCGACTCATAGAATTTTTTGGGTTGTTTCCAACCCAGACAGATGATCGCCACATGCTCCGGTGTGGAAATCGTTAAGCAGGATTTCCTCTTCTTCATGAGTAAGGCATCGATGAAGGATGTAGTCTACACCTCAATGATACAAAGTGTCTGCAAGTATCAGATAGTTCTTAGCCTGATGGCATATACGGCGATGCTCATCACGAGAAGAAGAGGTGGGACACTTCAAATTCTAGAGATAGACAAGCACATCTCCATACCAAGGGTCAGAAAATGTGATAAAAAACATGTCTCCTTTGATAGGTGACTCGTCGGGTATAACATCACTTGATTCGACCAAAAGTTTCGATATGAGTTCCGCAAAGACTGTCAACTTTTTGGATTTCGCTGAAATGAACTCCAAGTCAAATTCGTGGAGGGTAACTATCCATCTAGTGATCTTTTCATCGATGACTCGTCCTGTCAATACATATTGCAATGGTTTCACGATGACAATGACGGTGGTGTTGTGAAAGAAAATGTAATGACGGAACAGTTGGATAGCATGGACTGCTACCAACACATGTTTTTCAATATGGGAATAATTAAGTTCCGGTCCAACTAGGCCTCGTCTTAGGTAATAAATCACATATTCTAAGAGTAAATCATCCTCCTGAACTAATACCATATCGATGTTTGACTCCGTAGCAACCAAGTATAATAGGAAATATTTATTATAATTGGGTGGTCGAAGTAAAGGGGTAGATATGAGGGCATGTTTCAATGCCGTGAAGGATCATTGAGAGGCTTCGTCCCAATGAAAAGGAATTCCCTTCTTCAATAAACGCATAAAACCCTTTGTGATCTCGGCATACTTTGTGATGAAATGCCATAAATAATCACTTTTCCCTGCAGACTCTGAATCTGAGGTATGGCGCATGGGGAGGCAATTGAACTATTGCCTCAACCTTTAGAGGATCGACCATGATCCCTATTGTTGAAACTATGAAACCTAACAGATGACCCAATGTGATGAAAAAATTGCACTTGTTTGGATTCAAACGGATTCGGTAGTAGCAACACCGTTCAAGGATAAGTCAGAGGTGTGCCGGATGATCAACTCTCTTGCAATATCATGATGCTAAATCATCGAGATAAGCCTCGACTATGTGTTTGAGGTCATGGAAAGAAAAATACATGGCCCAAGGAAACGTAGCTCCATCATTTTTCAGACCAAAAGGAATCTTACGATAAGCGAATGTACCCCACAGACAAATGAAAGCAGTTTTGTGTTGGTCTTCAGGTTTTATCTATATCTGATTGCATCCCGAAAAACCATCCATGAACGAAAAAGCCTCACAATATGTGCATTCATCGACTATCTGGTCAATAAATAGCATGGGGAAATTATCTTTTGGGTAGGCCTTGTTCAGATCATGGAAGTCCGTACATACATGAATCGTACCTTGTTTTTTATTGACTGGCACAGGATTTGACACCCATTGAGTCAATTGGATGGGGTAGATGAAACTAGCTTTAAGTAGTTTCTCTACTTTAGCCTTGATAGTTGTTGCTTTCTTAGGATTGATCAAACGAAGCTTCAGCTGGACCGGCTTCACATCAGGATAAGTCATGATTTCATGTTCAACAATTCTTGGATCTATGCCTGACATTTCCTCGTAAGACCAGGAAAACACGTCGCAGAATTCTTTAAATAAATTTGTGTAGATTTGAATCTCCTCGAGGGAGAAATCCGCTCCGATGAATATATTCTGCACGACGCCAGGGGTTTTGGAGATTTCAATAGGTATCTTTTCAACTATTTTTTCCATATTTCTTTCACCGTAAACTTCATGCATTTCCAAAGGATTGATAGGACAACCTTTATCTCCATTCATAGTCAGAGTGAATTCACCTACTTCAATTCATTTTAACTCTGGGCGAAAGTAGGATCTATGATGAAGGTGATCCCAGGGTCTGTCTGGACTAGTCATTGCCTCAATAATCTTCTCGTCTAAAGGAAATACCAAGTTTAAAGAATCTGTATTAGCAAGGGAACCTTGAGCCCAAACAGGCTCGAGCACTGGATCTAACTCTTGTGCTGGAGTTGGATAGGGGTCGACAGAAGCTCATTGAATGATCGAGTATGAAACTTATGCCATGGACAAAGGCATGGCCATGCCATGGTGATCTGTCCCTTCCATCATAACTGATGGGGAAGGAAGAGTCCATGGATCATTAAAGTATGTTGTGTGATACGACGAGATTTGAATTTTTTTGGCTTGAGGTTGGTCAGGGACAACCATCATGTAATGGACACTACCGGTCAGAGACAGTTAATCGAAAGTACCCATCAAAGGTGGGCACAAACTAGCCCCTATGTTGACTATGATGGGCTAAGGGTTATCAATCATCGGGACCGTGGAGACTCCCGATGAAGGGTCAGGATGAGAGAAGGATAACTGACCAATGGTCACGATCTGGCCCTTGTGTGGAAAAAAAAAGATCTGAAAAACTGGCACGACCACTGCTTGCATAGAATAGGTCCAACCCCTTCCTAACAAAATATTATAGTCGGGAGACACATCGACCACTTCAACTTCGATGCACACGGTTTTTCCCCCTAATTGCATGGGGAAAGAGGGAATGATCTCATGTGGTTGGAAAGAACAACCATCAAAAGATGTAAGAAGAGTAGGTGATGGAGACAAAACGGGTTGGTTGATAGCCTTCCAACATGCCAAAGACATTACGCATGTCGAGGTGCCCTCATCCACCAATGTATGGAAAATATTCTGGGTAAAAGTTTTCATGGTGTAAGCCACTACTATTTGAAAAGATACATGGTAGGGAAGACGAGGTTTTAATTCGGTCATATCAAGCATAATCATTCCCGCATTACCAGTCTCGACAGATCCTAGGGTGGCTAACAGAGCCTTTCTCTGGGTAGGGAAACTCTAGAGGACTTCCAAAGAAGACATCACACAAAGGGTTTGTGATAAATCCTCCACCACAGAGTAATTCTTGGCGACCCTTGCATTTGGGTTGTGAGAAGCTTTCTTGAACACACCTTTTTGGATGTGGGTCATTGTTTGCTCAACATCATCTCAATATGGAGAGGAAGAGTTGGGTTTTCAGCTTCTTTACCCTTCTCAAAGGTGCTTAGATTTCTGTAATCATTTGCTCTGGTCAATATATAGACATCACCTTTCATCATATACACATTTGCGGATGAAGGATTACTCGAAGATGGAGGGGGTCCTTGATTGCCCCCTTCTGCACTCAAGGAGGCTTGAATTAGATTTTTCCCATGTGGAAACGGTTTTGTTAACACGACAGGTTATTGCTATGCTAATAACTTCTAGGCCTCTGCAAGCTGAGGGAACTGATGGGTCGAGTGGTCTTCCTTGCAAAGATTACAAGGATACTTCAACTTGTTCTTTTCAGTGTCACCCCCGCCAGAATTATCGGTATTTTTCTTATCCCCCTTACCCTTCTTTCTTTGTTTCTTCTTTCCATCAGGCTGTTGGGTGGACTTTGGGTTTTTCGTTTGCACACTGTGTACATCCGAATTTTGGGTAGGGGGAATAGCCGAACTAGTGGTATGGGTGGATGTTGTCTGTTGTATCGACAATTGTTGCAATTGATTTGACAATGTATCAATGGGATTTATTTGTGCTGAACCAATAATTCCATCAGCATGTGGTCCATACCTTTGTCTGGTTTTGTCAAGGATTGACCTCGATGCATCTGGAAAAATATCATAGAGTAAACCAGACTGAGAGTAAATTATCTCTAGTTGTTGATCTCTCATTATTGTGTCTTCCCCGGAAAACACTTTGGATGTTGCGACGTCTTTAGATAACTTGGGTCCCAAAGACTTAAGGAACCACTCTAGCAGGAATGTTGGTGGGACTGGCACTTTTATTAAACTCTTCCGACATATCCATTCTTGGATGTGATCTGAGATATGGTCCACTTTTGTCTACTCGAAATTGGCTAACAATTCAGTGTCGGCGTCATATCTCATAGGTAATTGGAAATGGTTCAAGAAAGCCACTGCCAATTCGTCGAAGGAAGAGTATCGTGAGAGGTTGATCTCGATGTACCATTTCACAACACTCCCTATGAGAGTGCATTGAAACAATCATAGCTGAATGGAGTCATGTCTTAATGAGTTGGATGAGCACCATAAGTGGAAGGTAGTCACATGATCACCAACATCTTCATTAGGCTTGGCCTCAAACTTTGGAATGTCCGAAGGCAACTTGGTCAGCATAGGAGGCCAATGCAGATCATCATAGATGGGGTCATTTAAGAGCCTTGTCAAATCTAGCAAGTGCAGGGTTGCGAGAAATGGGAGTTTGGGTTGTGGATTGTAGCGAGGGAAAAAGGATCCTGGAGTTTGACTGGCACCAGGTTGCCAGGAAAAAAAGCTAGGTTGCCAGCTAGGGCTCTCGTAATAACCATGGTCATGACCGACATACATATTGTGTGCTTATTGAGACATCATCGGATGGTTCCCGTAATAGGATGTAAAGGGTTGATCTTGCATCACTTTCCAATGATTTTAGGAGGGGTTTCCCCTTGCTGATCTGATGGGCATAGGCGTTGGGCATTGCCTGGGATTCCACTGGGTATGGAAGGGGTTTCCCCCAATCGACATCCCTGGAAAGGAGACTGGTCCCTGCCACAGATTCCAATGTCCTTGTGAGGAAGGAATTCCGAAGTATTCCCCCTATGCAGTAATAGTACCTTGTATAAGATGTGGTTGTCCATAACCGGGGTTGCCACCGACTGAGATGATAGCTAACGAGAAAGCAATGTTACCAAACGCACCAAACAAAGAGAAAGGTGTAGAACCAACCAGCATATTATAAGGAGGGAGTGCCATGCTACCTACTCCAAACAAGTTTACGTTAGGCCCGACGAAGTGTTGAGGAACACCACCGAGCGAGGGGGACGAAGGGGGTATATGAACCCCCATATATCCTTATAGAGGAGTGTTGGAACTCCCTGCCCCCAAACCTAAAGTCTATAAAGTGGAGGAGGAAAGTACAATACTTGTACCAACACCAGGCATCCTGTATGAGAATGGAGGGCCTGTCGCATTTTGAGTAAACAGAGCAGTGACCACTACCATAGAAGGAATCAGACCACTGCCCAAGGTAGAAGTAGTCGAGACCATAGTGGCCTGGTGTTATAACCCTAATTTTCTCCATACATGCTTACCTGGCATCAGGACATCTCAGATTCCTTCTTTGCCAAAGAACTACTGAACAACTCTTCTTAAAAATAGTTTTTATAAAGGCCCACACGCCCTGCTCTATTACTGCATGCGTGTACACACTTGCTGACCCAAAACAACTCGCGTGTACCTACAAAAGCACGAAAAAAGAAAAGTTACCGACGTAACACACAGCTTTGGGTGAGTTAACTAAACCTTCTAGACATGCATGTCCAAGGGTTCGTCCAAATACCTAGCTTATTCTATCCTATAAAATAAGGGTTAGGGGTCCCATTTGGAAGAGGGGAATCATAGGAAAGAAACTATACCCGATTGCACATTCCCTTTGTCCCAGCCCTTTAGCCATCTTCATGCACAGAGAAATACAAAGCAAAGAAGTTGGAGGAAAGTTGAAGAGGAGCCCAGGACCAGGTTCGTGGAGCAGTGGTCGGCTTCATCATTGTAATTTGGTTTGTTGAAGTTAATAATAAAGAGATACTTTTCCCGTCCCACCATATGAGGTTTTCATGGTTTATTGCACATATGTTGATTGAATCTCTAACCCGTTAATATATATAACAAATGCATGTGGAGTTCTTTGTTTGTCTTGTGTGAATGCAGGCTAGCCTTGGGAGGAGAGTTGTAGTCAAAGAGAGATCAAGCGTAAATAAGGATCGACATCAAATGCCCGAAATAAGGCATGCTAACTTGATCTTCTTAACTATGTATTTGCTTAAGAATAATGGGGATTAGGTCCGGGATGACGGTAGAAAGTAGGAATCTTTAGGTATTTTATGCATGCATATTTAAACCCTATGTGCTAGTCCATAGAGGGATTTCCCACTCACAACAGAATTGGCGACCATACTGCGGAGATCTCTAGGGTTCCTGGGTATATTTTTGGGTATTTTTAAGAACTGGTTTCATTTTCCTGTTTTTAAAGTTTTACAAAAGTCTGAGCTAACAGAGATTCTGGTCTTCCATACCAGTTATCTCTGTTTCTTTGCTTGACTATAATTTTTTCAAGACCCACAGAGGTACACGCGGTCTGTATAAGGTCTACACGTGTGTACCCACGCCCTGCATTCTCACAGCCTGCATGTACACGCTAGTCGAGGAGGTGACAGTCGCGTGTATGATTCCAGAAAACTACTTTTAAAGAGGAAGTCATCCTCTTCCCTGTCAGAATTAGTCCTTCTCAAAGGTTTTCTGGAAATCTTTCTAGTCTTTGTTGTTTGCAATCTATAGCTTAGGTATCACCTTGGATTGGTTTGTTCTATGAAGTTTCCCTTGAATTGTTTTCTTTTTCTATTAAAGTAAGTGTCTGAGTCTTCAAGAGATTCTGGTTTTCAGTACTAGTAGTCTCTGCCTGGGCTCACTTGGTTGGATTTTTATTTTTTGTCTCAGAGTTTCAGGGATACACGCAGCCTGTATAAGGCTAACACGTGTGTACACACACTTTGACTTTACACAACACGCGTGCACATGCTTGTTGTTAAACTTCCCTTTGTGTGCTTAAGGAGAATTTTTCGTTGAAGGTGAGGCAATCATCCTTTCCTTTGACAAGATCTATACCTCTGAGGTTTTCATAGAAGTCAGTCCCTTAGGTTTGATCACAACAATAGATTTCTTTTTCATTTAGAAGTTTTCCTCAAAATTTTCTTTTATAGGGTTTTTAGAAAAGGGCGAGAGTCTGATTTTAAGTTGCTTGTGTGTGATTTTTACAGTGAATCTTTGCGATTTGCGCTTAGGCCATAAGTTTTCTTGGTTTTGACTTGTTGTTATTTTTCCTTTTTTCTTCGTGAGCATTCAAATAAGAAAAAAAAAAAACTTTTATTTCTTTGATTGGTTAAAAAATGTTGTTTTGCATTAGTAACTAGGGAAAAGTCTTTGCTTTCATAAGTTCTTGATAGTTTACTTAGATCATAAGTAGCTTGTAGTCGAGTGAAATCCTGCTTTGAATTTTTTGTTCAAAGATCTTATTAAAATTTGTTAAGTTTGAAAAGTTGTTTAAAAGTTAAGTGAAGTAAAGGTTTTTGTTTCTAGCTTTCTGTTTATTTTTCTTTCATTGTTCAAACATCTCTAGTTTCACTTTCATAACCTTTGACGTAAGACAAGCCATAAAAATTAATGCTAAATCTAAAATTCATTAGACTTTTATGTTTGTAGGGTCAACCAACTAGTTTAGGGTTACGGTCTTGAATTAGGTTGGAGAGGAAACTCTTCAAGGCCATTAAAATCAAACAATGGAGTCTGAGTTAGGGAGTGTCAAAGTCCAGTATCGTGAAAGTTATCCGGGACCCCCCTCTAACACAGGGGATAAACATGAGGTCGTGTGCAGAAAGGTAGTGGAGATAACCCCTCCAAAGCTGGACCAATTGTAGTGGAGAACACATATAGAGGGCTTGTTTTAGGATTTCGTCGATTGAATTTGCCACAGAGATTCATGGGTCTCGAATACATTCAAGGTCCTTAGTTGTCTTCTGGACCACTTGCTTTATATACCCTTGACAAGTTTCGGGCTCGATACCCTGCTCATTGTGGTCTACCCGACTTTTGACTGTACCCACTGTTGTGGTGGGAAATCCCCCTACGGACTAGCAAATAGGGTTATATTATGCATGTAGATATGACCAAAAGAAACCTACTTTCTACCTTCGTCCCCAGACCTAATCCCCATTTCTTTTTAGCAAATACATGGTTATACCAACATACCTTGTTCTAGATGTTCGATGTCGATCCTTCTTCATGCTTGATCGCTTGTTGGCAAGTCTCCTCCCAAGGCTGACCTGCATACAAAACAAGCAACAAACTACACATGTATTTTACCTATAGACTAATGGTTTAGAGATTCAAACTTATATTTACTGCACTATGAAGAACTCATATAGTGGGATGGGAAAATAATTTCTTTATTATTAACTTTAATGAATCAACTTACAATGTCGATATCGGCCACTGCTCCTTGAATCCTGATCTTGGGCTCCTCTTCAAATGTCCTCCAACTTCTTTGCTTTGTATCTCTCTTTGCACAAGGATGGCTAAAGGGTTGGGACAATGGGAATGTGCAATTGGGTATAGTTTCTTTACTCTTATTCTCCTCCTCCAAATGGGACCCCTAACCCTTCTTTTATAGGCTAGAAGAAGCTAGGTATTTGAACGAACCCTCGGCCATGCATAGCAGGGAGTTTTAGTTAACTCACCCAAAGCTGTGTGTCCCATCGGCAACTTTCCTTTTTTCGTGCTTTTGTCGATCCACGCTGGTTGTTTGAGGTCAGCTAGCATGTACATGTGTGCAGTAATGGAGTAGGGCGTGTGGGACCTTATAAAATAGGTTTTTTAAAGAGTTGTTCAGTAGTGCTTTGGCAAAGAAGGGATGTAAGATGGCCTAATGCCAGGTAAGCATGTATGCTACAAATTAGGGTTATAACAGATGCCCCCTAATGTGTGAGGTCAGAAGAGCATCTGATGGCCGAAATACATTACCAATCTTTACTGATGTGCCAAACAAATGAGCCCAGGGACTAGGAACCGGGAGGCGCCATCTGCAAAATAACAAATGTCTCATCGAGGCGGGAATACCCATGCTCGGGATAAAATAGAATCATGGCTACCAATCAAATACACTGTAGATCCATGTCAAATAACTATATAAACTGTAGACGTGAACAATACACAGCGGAGCTACATCTCGAAATCAAAAAGATATACATATAGAGTATCCATCTTCTAGAAGCTAATATGGCCTGATGGCTGGAGATGAGGTCGTTAGAGCTCGAGCAACAACTTCAAAATCTTCAAACTCAAAGGTAGGAGTGTAATATGAGTGTACAACTTCACAACCTAGAGGTCTTCAATGGCTCATCGGTCATGGACTAGATAATCTTGATGATCAGACTGAAGGCTCATTGATTTCGAACAAGGATTTGATTGGACATTCAGGATGGCCGGGTATGAGGGCAAGAGACAAATTGCAGAGGGGCTGACTCAGGCTTGGTAGAAATTTCCCTTGGACAACAATATGACAAATGATGAGACTTAGGAAGCATGACATTAATCACAAGTTTACGAAGCAGGAGGCAATGGAAACTCTCCATATGTTTGGAAGAATAACCAAATGGAGGAGGACACAACTCTATGTAGCGAGAGAAACTTCCTAAAGTTGTAATACATCTTATAGTTTGACGAACAAACAGACAGATGCGCTTTATCCAAGGGCGACTCATTATGTTGCCAATAAAGAAAATACTTTTCCCTTCCTCTTTTTGGGGTATATTTGATTTTTTTGTCTTTTTCAATGAGTTTGGAAAAAGAATAAAGGAATGTTACGTTACAATGGAGGAACGAGTGTTACAAACATACAAGTTCAAGGCACAAGGACAAGAATGATGTTCAGAATAATGATACTCGGGAAAAATCCTCCAGAGGCCAAGGATGTTAAGATGCAGAAGCAAAGTGCTACAAGGTTGGCATATAAGGTATGCAAATGCGGTTAACAAAACACACAATGGTAACGTCCTTCGATGTAAGTTTAACGAGCCCAGAGAAGGTAAGCTTGGTGGTTTTTCATATTTAAAGAGTCTAAAAAAACATAAAAGGAGACTCCATTGGGGTACCTTTTACGAAGATAGTCTAGTCAGTTCTAAAAAGGGGTAAACAAGCACCGACAAGATGTCTATTCAAAAACCATTTTAACGAGTGTGAGAAAGACAAGATTACTCGACCATTTTTTCATTTTTAAGGAGTCTGAAAAAAGCTTAACTATGGACTCCGTTAGGAATGTTCTTCTGGACTAGTTTAATGAGTGTGAAAGAATAAGGTCACTCGACGATCTTTTCAATTTCATGGATTCTGAAAAGAGATTAACTATGGACTCCGTGGGGTTTCCTTCTTCGTAAGTTTAGTCCCTCAGGCCCAAAAAAGGGATAAAATTATACCTGAGAGTACTCTTCTAGAGAACTGAAGTTCCATAGAGTATACCTTTGTTCGTACAGTTGACCGTTCGGACCGAAAAAGGGGTAAACTACCACCAGACAGATATGACTTCAAATTTCAGTTTAACGAGCATGAAAGGCCACAACATCACTCGACAATCTTTTCATGTTTAGAGGGTCCAAAAAGGGATGAAAAGAAGACCCGTTATATCTTTTTCGAGTAATAAGGGTGAGTTCAAGAGCGAAAAAGAATCATGCAAATGAGGCTCAAACTCATAATCAGGAAAAACTAGAAGGACCCTCAAGCCTACAATGATTAAAGACAACATAGACACCATAATGCAACGAGTATCTACCTAGGGCATCCATGTTTTGGTAAGCTCTACCACCAAGTCATGACACTTCTAAAGAAGCTATGATGGTTCTATGTCACAACCTGATGGGATTGATCCTATGGCAAAGGAAAAAGACAATGAGATACAAAAGTTAGGGTAGAAACCTAACCTATATGCTCAAGTTGATCCTCGAATTTTTTTTTCATGGACCATCGAAAATTACCCAAAACCCCAAAAAACTACCCCAAAACCCGATCATATCTCTCCCATGCAACTCTTGAATCACTCTAAATGATTTTTGGTTTAAAGAAAATGATAAGGGAGGCCAAAAAAGTAACAAAAAGAGGCCAAAAAGTCTATAAATAGAAGCTGGCAGCTCATTATCACCATTGCTGATTTGGAAATTGACTTTGGAGCCAAAAGACCCCCTTTGATAAAAGTGGTGATTCTCGGAGCTACAGTGGACGAAATGAACTTCTATCTGGACCAAGTAAGTACAAAATCTCTTATCTTTCATTGTAAGTCTTTATTTTTGCATTGGGTTTCATTTTTTAGGGGGGTGTCGACCTTTAAAAGGTTGGCCCTAGGTCAACGCGGGCTATCTCATGACAGGCTGTGTGTACATTCGGGCAGAGTAAACTCTACACATGTGTACATGCGACTGTCACCATTACAACACGCATGGACCCCCTTATTGAATGAAAAAGGCTTAAAAAGCAAGGGTTAACCCTCCTGAACCTTGGTGTTTTGCAGGATGTATGTCCACTGGAGAGAAAGAGAGCATGAAGAGGTTAGTGAGTTGGTTGGGGAAGACCCCAATGCTGTGGCTACTTTGATGCAATGTGGGTTACTCAAGTTTTTCATATGTCCTTTTATGTGGGCACAACCTAGGCTAGTAAATGCCTTGGTTGACTACTGGCATCTGGATGCAGAGGCATTCATGTTAGAGGGGTAGTCACTGGTGGCCATAACCGAGGACATTTATTTTTTGACTCGCCTCTCCCAGAGAGGGGAACCAGTCAATTTCTGGAATTTTCCTTTGGGGCCGCATAACATAGCGGAATTGATAGGTCTATACTGTTTGGATGATATAGACTGCTCGAGCTCGCAGGTGCCTATAAGTAAGAGCATTGACTTATCGCTACAGGCGATAGTATTTCTTATTGGGTGAATCATTGGTTTTGCGGCTCTACATTACGCATCCCGTGCATAGATGAACTGTGTAGTCCAATGCTTAAATGCACAAATTTTTGATTGGAGTACCACATTGCTTGAGTGTATGAAGAGGCAGTTGACAGATTACCATTTGCGGACACATAGGAACTTTGGGTTCTGAACCATTCTGTGTTCGTTCTTTTTTGAGGGAGTTCTGAGTTTTAGCCCTCGAGTAGTGGTACAAGGACATCAAGCCTCTCTTCCTGCTATGTGTAGATGGGCAGTTTTACTGTCGTGACAGGGTGGTAGAAGGACCAATGAGTCCTTTGATGATGGCTTCTTCGCGTGGTTGTCACGACAGATCCCAGTTATAGAGGATTACCCCTATGCTGGGATTGATTTCTCGAGAGACCCCGAGATACCAATAACTCCTGGTGAGGAGCGAGGGGAGATGGGTAAGTCTCCACCTTAGTAGGTTTTTTTTTTGTTAAACATATGTAATTTTTATGTTTTTTTTTTTATATATATCATTTTTTTGTTATACCAGAGTATTTGAAGGATATGTGTTTGTTGTGTGCAGATGTAGGACCAGTGCGACCGATTGACTATGCGAGGAACATGCATCATCCTTGGCTAGGGGCCACACCTAACGCCGTAGGGGGACCAACAGTAGTAGGAGATCTTCTAGCCGGGGAGGCTAAGAGGGTTTTGAGACGAGTCGAGTGGAACTTTACTGCACTCACTCGCATGGTCCCGATGGTAGAGATTGAGGACCTGCCACCATCTATGCAGCCTCATGTAGTGGGGGCACCATAGAACTGGGCCCGATTGTTTCGGCGTTTAGCCAACGCTGTGGACCAGTATAACAGGGCCCACAAGCCCTGACCTTAGCTAGACATTTTTACGTGCCATAAGCACTACTTGTATATATTTTTTGAGGGCATAAGCCCCGTGACTCGTGATTGGTCATATTTTTGAGGCGCTTGCATCCATCTATGTACTCTGGTTACTTTATGATATTATATATGGTTTTTTTTTGTCTTTTGTGTCTTATGGATCATGTGTGCAAAAAATGTATTTACATGTTTATGTGAATGTTCTTTCATATGTGTGCAAGATGCCAATCTAAAATTTGATTA
>JASDQU010310175.1:89653-100539 GCA_032191745.1 Picea mariana
GATTTTTTGGACATTGCATCATTGAGTACGACTTATAGATATGTTGTCAAGATTGAGCAGAAATTTAAGTAGAAGAGGTGAGAGTTTGGATCTGCAAACTCCTCACATCCGAAGCAGGGAAAAGGAAGCCCCTACCCACATAACAAGGGAAAGAGAAAAGATGGCCACTCTCAGGACAACCAATCCAAGCCGCAATACAAGAAGGGTAATGAGAAGTCGAAGAAGGACATGGGAAAATGGTGTGAATACCATAAAATCCCTTGGCGCAACACCAAAGAATGTCACTCCAATCAGTCACTCATGGTCGAGCTCAAAGATTCCGAGTCAGAGGCCGATTCTAACTCTAAATAAAATCCAAAAGGAGGGAATCATATTATTGATGTTGAACCCAGTGCCACTATCGCTACCACCAAAGTCCAGCCAAGTGAACCAGAAGAACTAGAGGAAGGGGAACGCCTCTTTCACTCATAGATGTGGGAAAAGGATGCTTCGCTTCATTTCATTGTAAATAGTGACAGTCATAAGAACCCAATCTCAGTAGAGGTCGTCAAGCGACTAGACCTTCCAAAAAAAATGCACCCACAACCCTACACCATCGGTTGGCTTCGCCAAGGAAGAGATCTATGTGTCAGCCAACAATGTTGCCTGCCCTACGACATCAAGCCTTTCAAAGATGAGGTATTGTGTGATATTTCTCCCCTTGAAGTTTGTGATCTTCTTTTAGGACAACCATATTTGTGGAAGCGACATGTTGTGTATGAGTCTAGACCCCGCAATGTTATTATTACTTTGGGTAGACAATTGTACATGATACAAGAGGTAGCGTTGCCTACCTCTATTTATTTAATCTCTACTAAGAAATGCAGTAAGGTCATTTCACAGACTGAGAAATTCATATTCTTTGTGATCTGGGCTCACAGTAAGAAAAAGGTCACTATCACATCCATGGCCTCTACACAGAGCCTCTCTTTGTAGCAGAAACAAGTGGACATGATAGTGGAAGAGTACATAGACATCTTCTCCTCACCCACCAAGTCAAGCATCCAATTGATCTAACCCTCAATGCACCTCTACCTAATAGACCAGTCTATCATCGCTTGCTGATGGAAAATGACGAAATCAATCGTCAAATCCAAGAGATGCTTCAAAATGGGAATATCAAACCCAACTCTTCCCCTTGTGGAAGCCCGATTGCACTAGTGCAGAAGAAAGACGAGACCTGTCTTCTCTACATTGATTACAGAGCATTAAACAAAATCATAGCCAGGAACCGATACGCAATTCCAAGAATTCATGACCTTCTTGACCAACTCAAGGGGGAAAAGTTCTTCAACAAGATTGACCTAAAGTATGGCTACCACTAGGTTCCCATCGAACCAACTGATGTATGGAAGACAACTTTTAAATCTAAACAAGGTCTCTTCGAATGGTTGGTCATGCCCTTTGGCTTAACAAATGCACCAACAACTTTCATGAGGTTGATGGATGATGTATTGAGACCCTTCACCAACTCTTTTGTGGTGGTATATTTGGATGGCATCCTCATCTTCAACAGAACTTGGGAGGAGCACATGCAACATATTCAAGAAGTTTTGAGCACTCTGCGACAACACAAGATATATTCCAACTTGGAAAAATGATTCTTTAGAATGAACAAGGTCCAATACTTGGGCTACATTGTTGATGAGCATGGGGCACATGTTGATCTAGCTAAGATCCAAGTAATTCGTGATTGGCTAGCCCTGACCACACTGACCGAGCTTTAGAACTTCTTGGGACGGGCCAAATTCTACTGACGGTTCGTGTTGGGATTCTCCCATATTGCATGGGCCCTCAGCCAAGTGACCAAGGGCGGTGGCAGGGAAAAGTTCGCATGGGGGAAGGAAAAACAACAAGCATTTGATGATATGAAGCATCGCTTGTGCTCAGCTTGAATACTCTCCTTACTCGATCTGCAACAACCGTTCGAGATTGAGACTGATGCATCTGAATATGTGGTAGGCACAATTCTCACTCAACATGGTCATATGGTAGCATACCATAGCGAGTCACTCTCAGATATTGTCCAAAAATACCCCACCTATGACAAGGAAATGTATTACATTGTACAAGTATGTCGTCAATGGAAACATTACATTCTGGGAAAGGAGACAATCATCCACATTGATCACAACCCTCTGCAATATATACAAACACAGGGGAAGTTCTAGAACATCTGCCATCAGAAGTGGTCCACCTACCTGTAAAAGTTCCATCTCAACATCAAGTATAAGACATGGAACACAAATCGTGTCATTGACTGCCTTAGTCAACCTCTCGTGGCTTCACTCACCACCATGCTACATTCCTGTGGACATGAGGCATCTGAGTTTCCCCAACTTTATCAACAAGATCCAGACTTCACCACCACCGATTATCTCTTGGGTACAAGCACGAATGTCACCAATTTTCACATTCATGATGGATTGTTATGCCATATGGGCCATCTTTGTGTTCCTGCAAGAGAGCGTGCAAAGCTAATTTGGGAGGCTCACTACAATTGGATGGCAGGACATTTTGGTGTGGAGGAAACAATGGTCATTCTACAAAAACATTTTTATTGGCAAAAAATTTGACAGGACATCAACAAGTATATCAAATTTTGTGTTGCCTATGCCTTTTCCATGCCATCCATCAAGAATCAAGGCTTATACACCCCTCTTCCTACTCTCAAGAGCCTTAGGAATCCATATCGATGGATTACATGTATGGCCTTGCATCCACCAAGCAGGGCAATGATTCTGTATTTTTGGTAGTTGATTGATTTTCGAAGATGGCCATCCTCATAGCATGCAAGAAGAGCATTGCAACAGAAGATATTGCCAAGCTCTTCTTCGAATGTGTGTGGGTCCATTTTGGGATACCACAGACCATCATCTTTGATCTGGATAACAGTTTCCTTAGCACATTTTGGTCGAGTCTCTGGTCACTGTTGGACACCAAGATCACTAAATCCACTGCTTTCCACCCCCAAACCGACACTAAATAGAGGTTTTCAATCATATGATTGTGCACATCCTGCACATGTACAAATATAAGCATCCAAGTACATGGGATGAGAGTCTTTCCTATGTTCAACACAACTACAACAAGGATCTCCATAGCTCCATCGACCATAGCCCATTTCAGGTGGGGTTGGGATTCCAAACCTTGGGTCCCATTGATGTTGCACTACCTCTTGCAACCACACATGCATAATCTTCCCATGTTCAGTCTAAGGCCAACAAAGCCACTAGATTCATTGAGCAGATTAAGCACACCCACCAAAAGATCCTTGATATTTTGCAGAAATCCAATGCTAAGTACAAGTAGTACCATGATCAACACAGGGTACCACACTAGTTTTAGGTTACATTTGCAGAAAGAGTACCTTACAGGGCCGCATCAAAAGCTCTGCCCACTGCGCTATGGGCCTTACACTATCACCAAGGTTGTGGGTAGCAATGATTTTGAGCTCAACACTCCACCCTTCCTTCGCTTGCACCCAGTGTTTAATGTGGATCTCCTTCGACCATATTTTCTACCATTATTGGACACCTCATAGATCGTAGAAAAGTTGACACCAACAAAGCTCAACCCTGACTAGATGGAACATGCATCCATTTATCATATAGTGGACACACAGGTCAAGGGAACTTGCCAGCAGAGGATCCAACTTTATCAGGTTGTCAAGGCAGGGCAACTCCTACACCAAGGCAAGTGGCTCACCCGAGGCCAAATTCAACAAAATTTTTCTCACCTGATGGGGGAACTCAATGCAATGGAGACCATTGCTTCCTAAGGGGGGAGGATTGATCTAGGTGGATATTGGTGGCCACCCACCTATTCCAACTGGCTCCTCTTGACAGTTTTTAGTTCAACACGTTCTTTTGTACTTATTTGTAATTGTGGGTTCTACACTTCTGAGGCTGTCTGAATCCCTATACATCTTCCAGGTGGAGACTGGTGGCCTCCCACCTAATCCAATTGGCTTATTTTCTAAGTTTCCATGTCAGCACATCTTTTTGTACTTTCAGGGCCATTTTGGGGCCCTAAACAATGTTTTTTTGGCTTTCCACATTCAAATTGTTGACATAGTCAGAACTTGACAACACAATTTGTAGTGCTCGAAAATACCTTTCCAACGGGCTATCATGCACCTAAAACAGAGGTCGTATGCAAAAGTTATGACCCCGGGAAGTTGAGGTACCAAATTACCCAGCGAGGCCCACATAACTTTTGGTGTTTCACCTCCCAGGGTTAGGTTTTTGGATGTCTGGGTTTTTGGAATTCGTGAGTAATGTTAAAAATTCCTCTGGAGTCTCATTGTAATCATTCTTCTCAGACGGATGCATGTAGCAGCCACATCTGTTCTCAGAGATAACTGCCACCATTTGAGCAAGTTGTTTTCAGTTTTGCATTTTTACAGTTTCAACCTATTTCATTTATTCAATAGAAGTTATTTTTCAATGGATATATGTTGTTGTTATTCATATATTTGTTTTATTGTATTCAATATGTTAGTCAGCTCGTTCCGCTCATAAATCCAGATCACCAGATGAAGCCTGTAAAGAATGGTTGGAAAATGACACTACCATCCAACTCATCCACAGGCTTCAAGAAGATCCCAACCCTCCTAAAAGGTATACACGACAGCTAGATACATTGTGGTATAAAGGGTGCATTTTTATAGTAAATAATTCCTCCTTAAAACAAAAGGTCTTGAAGGAATTTCATTCATCACCTACAAGAGGTCACTTTGGATTTCATAAAACATATGAGTGAACTAAACTCTCTTTCTTTTGGGAAGGCATGAAAAATGACATCCGAGATCTTGTAGCAACCTCTAACACTTTCCAAAGAAACAAGGGTGAGACCATAAAGATGTTAGAGGCATTACAACCACTATTGATCCACACACATACATGGGCTGACATCTCTATGGATTTTATAGTGGGACTTCCAAATTTAGAAAACAAGTATGTGATCATGGTCATCGACCATCTTTCCAAATATGTTCATTTTTGTGTCRTACCACAACCATTTTTGTGTCRGATCATATTTTTAAGTTACATGGCCTGCACACTTGCATTGTCTCAAATCARGGCCCTACCTTCACCAACAAATCTTAGTAGGAGGCATTTAAACTAGATGGTACCTAGTTGAACATGAGAATTTCATACCACCCCCAAATAGATGGTCAAACAKAAGTGGTCAATAAGTGCTTAGAAACCTATTTATGATGCTTTTCTTATGAAAWAMCACACCAATGGGCATAATGGCTTCCTCTTATAGAATGGTGGTACAATACATCTTATCATGGAGACACCAAAATGACCCCATATGAAGCTATCTATGGAGAAAAACCATTGTCAATCACTTCATAATTACCAGGCACCTCTGAGGTTCAAGCAATRCATAACACACTCCACACTAGRAAATCCATTCTCTACATACTGAAGGATAATTTGGTTATGGCTTAAAATAGAATGAAGCAACAAGTAGACCAACATCACTCCAAATGTTCTTTTGCAACAAGGGATCATGTGTTTCTTCACCTTCAACCCTATAAACAAACACCACTTAAATATAAAACACCTCAAAAATTAGCACCAAAGTTCTATGAACCCTATGAGATCATCTTACACATAGGACAAGTGGCCTACAAATTGGCTCTTCCAACTCACTCCAAGATTCATCCAATATTTCATGTGTCTTGTCTAAAGAAGGTCATGGGATTGAAGTGAAAAGTGCAAACCATCTTGCCAAAACTTGGTGAAGAAGGATCCATTTAACTTTAGTCAGAAGTAGTATTAGATATTAGAGAGCCTCAATTGTGCTATCACATGATCCACAAAGTAATTATCCACTGGAAATACATGCCACATGGGAACTTTCCATGATTCTACAACAATTTCCTCATCTTTATCCTTGAGGACAATGTTGCTTTTGAAGGGGGAGGGCATGTTAGGGTCATACCCTAACCTCCCTATTTTAGTCTACCTAGGAGTTAGTCAATTGTTTTATGCAACCATCCTCTTTGAATCAGGCCCATTAGATAGTCGTAGACAATTGTTTAATGTAAAAGGGTGCACTTTATAAGGCCCACTAGGTAGTTGGTACCCATTAGTGATGGGACCACAAGTAGTTAGGATTTTTTCTGTGGAAAATCTATTTAAAGAGATAAGACACTATAGAATGTTTGTCGAGTATTGTTGTACTTGGAGCTTTTCTGGGTGAAAGGTTGCCTCACCTTAAGAGAAAAGTGAACATTGTTTTCTTTATTCTGAATATCATTAATACAAGTGTTTAATTTGCATATTTTATCTCCATGTATCTTGTATCTAGTTTTCTACACTTATTATCTATGTATACTTGGTTTGTGTTTTAAGTTTAAGGGTCAATAAAAACTACAAAGGGAGATAAACAAACCAATAGCATGAGAAGAAGCTTGTTGGAGAATCAAGAGTAAGGAAATATGACTATTTGGAAGGGAAAAGAATATGAGCTTATTCCACCAATAGGCTTTGTTTATAAGGTCACAAAATACAACTTGGGATGTGTATAGTGAAGAAGGGTCCTTAGTGGAATCTTTTTAGGATATTACTAAGGCAAGAGTGAACTTTACAATTAAATTTAGTAATATCTCCCAAGAGAAAGCATTTAGGGCATTGTATCTATCAAGGTCTTCTTCAACATGTGGGTATTGGAAGATAAAACATGAATCACTAATGAAGCTAGTAACTAGGGATGAATTCACAAAAGGTTTGAACGCTATTTAAAGTGATAAAGCACCAGATCTAAAGGGCATACAAGTGGAATTTGTCAAAGGTTTCTTACATGTAATGGGTGATACCCTGCTCTATGAGATAAAGGAGTTTAGGGTAAGAGGAAATATTATGGGAGAACTACACACCACTTTCATAGGCACATCCCCAAACATGGTAGATCAAACCCATTTTGATAATTTACACCTTATATATCTCTGCAACTATGGGTAGAGAGTTAATTTTAAATTCCCTAAGAAGTTTGGTTTGTTGGACTCTATGCACATTCATGATATTGTTGGGATTTCCCCGGAGGCACTTCACATGATTAAAGATAAAATGAAATAATATTCCTCACAAATCTCAATCTCTCAAAAGCATATGACAAATAAAATTATGTTATATCAGATTGGTCATGATGTGGGTGGGGTTTGCAAACAACTTCATTAATCTGGTTGAATACTATATCAAATATGTCTCTTTTACTATTTTGAGTAATGGATCGACATCAAGTCTCTTCAAACTAACTAGGGGTTTGAGATAGGGATTCCAGTTGTCCTCTTTTCTACTATTATTGATTGCAAGAGGTTTAAGGAGGAACATAGTGCATGAAACATTTTGGGAATATAAAGGTTGTGAGGGTTGATGTAGAAGTGGTCTTGACTCACATTTTATTTGTTTATGGTATTTTCCTTTTTGACAGTGGTGCAATGAAGGAAGCAAAGGCACATGATAAAATTTTAAGACTCTTTAGTAGTGCTATGTGAATGGAAGTTAATGTCAAGAAGTCTATTATAACCTTCAATTTGGTGACTATTTTGAATGGGCATTCCAAAGACTTGATTTAATCAGCATCATGGCAGGCATACTATATCCATATATCTTTCTAACAATCACTATTATCAATTCAAATCTAACTTGGGTAGAGTCACTAACAAATATGTAGAATTCATAACTCTAAAATACTTGATGAAGATTTAAAGTAATGGAAAAGGAGTTGCACTAGTTACATGTATTATGAGGATTCACTTTTGGTAATCAACCAGATGAAGGACATGCTTCATGTTCAGAATATATCACTACTTTATCTTGCAAAAAAACTTAATGAAAACTCACTTCTCTTTAACAAAATTATTTTTACACATGTATATTGGGAGCTAAACCCTACTATTGTTGCTCTGTCTAAAGAAAGATGAACTTTGCTTGTGGGTCAAATTTTAGTAGAGGAACATTTGGATGGACATGCATAAAAAATCATATGATTACTTTGTCATGTGGAAATCCTTACATTGGTGAAATAGGTCATTCAATCTAGGTGAGAATAAAACAGCATTATGTTGATCTCCTTCATGATTATTTTTAGTAGTTTGTCTTGCTCCAACACTCATGTAACTAAAAACATCATATTAACGTCAAGATACCAAGGCGGTCAACAAAATCGATCATTATTCAAAAATATGTTTCGAGAAATCTAATTAAATGGAAAAATATCCAAGCAAACTTGAACAATGATGATGGTTTAAGAATTAGTGAAAATTGATTTCCTATTACTCATAACTATAACTAAGTAAGTATTGGATAGTTAGTTGTCATTGATGTCAATCCTTAGAGCGTTCGAGATACCCTAGAGTTATGATAGAGATTAGTCGTGAGTTATTTTTCATTGATGTCAACAAATGTAATGGGTGAATTTGATGAAGTCTACATGAAGCCTCGAAGGTGTGGTCATGGGACCCATAGTTGATCAAGGAAAAAGGTCATGAAGTACAGTGTAAATGAAAGAAACTCACTCATGGATGGATAGTCCTCTTCATGCCATTTCCATTGATAGGTTGATCCATATGGTTGTTGGTGGCCTCCCACCTATTCCAACTGGCTCATTTTGGCAGTTTTCCAGTTTGGCACTTTTTTCCTAGTTTTTGGGTCCCTGACTTCTCGGGTTGTTTTGAGGCCCTAAACAACGTTTTTAGGGCTCTCCAGAGTCAGAATAAACTATAAGTTTGAGTTTGATAGAAACATGTTTATTCCTTCGATATACCTTTCCAACGGGCTATCGTGCGCCTAAACGGAGATCATATGCAAAAGTTACAACCCCGGGAAGTTGATGTACTAACTTACCCAAACAGGGCCCACATGACTTTTGCGCTTCATATCCTAGGGTTAGGTTTTTGGATGTCTAGGGTTTTTGACATTCCTGTTTATTGTAAAAAGGCCTTCAGATCCTAATTGTAATCATCTTCTTGCGAAGGAGCACAGTCGTCACATCTCTTCTCAAAGATAAGAAGCCACCATTCTAGCAAGCTTGTTTTCCACTGCATTTTATAGTTTCATCTTATTTCCTTATTGAATAGAAACCAATTTTATTGTATATATTTTATTCTGTGTTAAGAATATTTTGATAATAATCTGTATTCATTTCTTTCTTCTCATAAAATCCGAATCAGTGGTATCAAAGCAGTCTGCTCCTTGTCATTCTTAATGCATGTCCCCAACGACAAAAGAATTGGGTCTCGAGCTTGTTTCTCTTGAGGACAAAAGATCTCGCATGCCTAAGAGACCTCTCATGGTGGGAGAAAAGAAAGATGACAGGACAAGAGATCCCTTCAAAATGTTCCTTGAGGAATCCCTCATGCAACAGAGGAACAAGATGATGGATAGTTTTGTGCAAATCCTTTGGCGGCTACCAACATGTGATGCATCTTCCTCAAACGGAGGCGCCGCCCCTTCAAGGTACAAATAAACTTCTATATTCCTATATTTGAAGGTCAGATAGACGCAGATGTTGTAGAAAAATGGTTGAATCTGCTATAAGTGTATTTCTCTGTCCATAACTTCTCGAATAGAGAAACATTACTTTTGTGCTCTTCAAAGTCGTTCCCCATGTCAAAGATTGGTGGGAAACTTTCTGTGTTCAAAAGGAAACAGAGGAAACCTCATTATTTATAGTTGCGGTCACCTGGGATTCCTTCAGGGATGTTATTAAGGAACAATACTAACCTGTTGGAAGTTATGACAATCTATACACAAAATGGACCACACTGCAGTAGGAAAGAGACCAAGAAGTGCCCGAGTTCACAAATATCTTCCATACCTTGCGCACCAAGATGGGTATCAAATATTCTGAGTGACATGTGGTGCTCAAGTATTGCGATGGTTTGCATAGATACATCTAGGCCGAAATCGAGTTTATGGACATATTATCCTTGGGCGTAGCCTATCGATATTCTGTTAAAATCGAGTAGAAGCTCAGACAAAAGACGCAGAAATTTGGGCCTAGGAACCCCTGATAGAAAAATCCAGGAAAGGGCATCCCTAACCCACAGAACAAAGGATAGAGAAAAGATGGACCGCCTCAGGAAAACCAGTCCATTTCGCAAGAAAAGAAGGAAACCAGAAAGACAAAGAAATATATCAGGAAGTGGTGTGACTTCCATAAGAGGCCTTGGCATAACACTGTTGATTGTCATTCAAAGAAATCGTTGGTGGATGAGGTGAAAGCCTCTAAATCTGATGTGGGTTCTGACTCTGATTTATAACTAGAAAGGGGGAGATAGATCATTGACGCAGAACCCAGTGCTACCGTTGCTACCACCAAGCTCCAACCTAGTGAACTAGATGAGTCAGAGGAATGCGAGTACCTTTTTCATTCACAAATGTGGGTGAAGGGTACCCAACTACACTTCATCGTTGATAGCGGTAGACAAAAGAACCTCATCTCAGTAGAGGTTGTCAAGCAAATCTCCCTACCGACAATGATGCAACCACAACCTTACACCATCGGATGGCTCCACCAAGGAAGCGACATCCACGTCAGCCAACAATGTCGCATGTCATATGACATCAAGCCCTTCAAAGATGAGGTATTGTGTGATGTTGTCCCTCTCAAAGTTTGTAATGTTCTTTTGGGCCAACCATATTTATGGAAACCCCATGTTGTATATGAGACTTGACCTTGCAGTGTTATTATTACTTTGAACAAGAAATTATACAGGATACCTGAGGCAGTCCCACCTAGTGCTATTTCCTAGATCTCTTCCAAGCAATGCAGGAAGGTCATCTCTCAGATGGGGAATTTTGTCTTGTTCGTGATTTGTTCTCAGA
>JASDQU010310176.1:0-12667 GCA_032191745.1 Picea mariana
CCGAGGGCTCGCCCAAACCACCGAAAGTTGCTCTTTTGCACCTTTTGAATAAACCATGTATCAAGAATTTTATTGAACTGTGAAAACAGAAAATTAGTTGAGCATGCAATCAATAGCTTAGGATATCCTCTACAAAGTTCAACCGAAAAGACGGTTTTACTTTGGGAGTTAACAGGGTGCACAAACTAGATTAGGATTTAGAGCCTTGAAATAGGATTTTGTGAGTAAACATCTACAAGGCTATCAAATCAACATATGTGTCTGACTAAGGGAGTGGTGAAATTCATTGTATAATCGGTGACATAAGGAGGCTCCACTTACACCAGAGTTAATCATGAGGTCACGTGAAATTGGTTGAGGGGATATCCCCCCAATACCTTCTTAGCATCAGATATATTTTTGGGGATCTATTCATATATGGGGATCTTGCTAGTACCTTTATTTCTGTGAGAGGCAATGCTTTTGAGGTTTTTGGGTTTGTTACCCTGCTCATACGGTATACCTGAATTACGATTATCCATTTGCACATCGATTATATCATGGTTTCTTAGTTGTTTGACATAGGTACCACATAGGTTACCTACAGGGGTTATTCTGTAGGTACCTTGGGTCAGATAAGGGTCGAAAAACACATAGCCTTTATGGAGGATTACCTCTTTCGGGGGTCTGACCGAATGATTGTTAAGCCCACGAGGGCCCTTATAACTGATTCTGATACCTCTAATCTTTTGCAAGGAGTCTCAGGCCCCTCTTGGGTGAGGCATACCTAATTTAGGGAGGGAGGCCCCTTTCAACCACTTTATCTTGTTTGTGTGCATATTGGCATTTTGTTTATTTTTGGTTTGCTCTTTGATTATTAGTTGGCCTTAGGATTTTGTATTGTGTTGTGAGTTTTCATTGCTATGGTTAGTGGAGTCCCTGTGACTCCCTCAGTTAGTGCTACTCAACCCATGGTATTTTCTCATTCCATGGGGATGAAACCTTTTTTATTTTCGAGTGGTATGTTGAATCACGATACTCAGCCAATACCTTGGGCCTCTAATCATTTTTCTCATGGTATGCTAGAAATGTCTTCGCACTTTCCATCCTCTGTCTCTTTGTCTTATGTGAATCCTAGTTTTGGATCTAGGGGAATGATGCCTCCTTATTATCCATTTTCATTTGGTGGGATTCATATCCCTCAGCCAACTCTTATGGTAGGAGGTTCGAATATTCCTTCCTATGGATCCAATCCTAGATTCATTTTTTCAGGAGCAAGTGCTCAAATGGGAAGTCATTTTACTTATTACATCTCGTCCATATATCTTTCTTCTGCTATGTTAGTTCCTACGAACACTTTTTTCATGGTGGACCTCCATCATTCCTTTGGTGTTTCATCTGGGGGAAGTCATTTTTATAGTATGGGCAACCCCCTTCACAAAATTCCTTCATCTAGGGGAAAAATATATCCTCACTTAAGTAACCCTTGTCATGTCACTTTCTCTTCGCAAGTGACTTCTTCGGTGACAATTCCATTATGACCCTTTATGAATCAGTTTGGAGAAGGATAATTTCATGCCGGACATGTCCATGGTGTTTACCAGAACCTTTCCTGGACTCCAATTTCTCAAAACTAGTCTTTCTCAAAACCTTGCTCTCAAATACCGCAACCAACTACCACCACTAGTCCAATCATTGTAATTCATACTAGAATTATATCACCAACCTATGCTAGTCATGTTGTATATTGTTCAACAACCTCTATAGGTCATGTTGAATACCAACAACCAGTCGCTGCAAGTCATGCTAGGGGAACAAGTCCAATCAATGTGTTGAAACAAAGTTTAAATTTTTCATCCCTAAGGCCTAGATTTTTTGTTTTTAAGATTTTGGCTTTCCTCAAACAAAAATTTCATCATTTCTGAAATTCGTGACGCCTTTTTATCTTTTATTTTTGAATAATACGGGAAAAAGTTTACAAAATATACGTTTTCCAACGATCTTTGAAAAAATTATTTAAAACGGGCTGTAATTCAAAATTTACGATTTTTTAATTTAAATGTGAAAGAAATCGGGATTCGGGGTTTTGTGTAAAGAAATTTTCAATGCTAATTGAATCACGAAATCTCGATCCTCGATTTCTCGATACGTTTAAGTCCTAATTAAAACATGAATTAATTAATTCTCTTTTAAGAAGATTTAAGAGTTAAGATAATTATGTCACGATTTCGGGATTCGCGGTTTTGTAAGAATACGTCTCTTGTCATCATATTTCCTGAAATCCCAATTTCCAAAACCCCGATTCATAATTCACATTAAAACTAAACTAATTCTGTTTTGGCCTTAATCTTTATTACTTAGTTAATTAAGATAAGTTAAGTCATGTTTAAAAGAAACAGGTCATCGTGATTTCGGGATTCGCGATTCCGTGAGAGCACGTCTCATGTCATCAGTTTTCCCGAAATCCCGATTTCTGGAATTCCGATTAATGAAATCCCGAAAAAGGTCAAATCTCAATTAATCAACATATTTAAAACATTTAAATTGTAATTAAAAAATCGTGATTTCGCGATTTCACGATTTCTGTGATCGGGTTTTCTTCGATGACACACTTTTAGACATCAAGATTGTCGAAACCCCAAAAAGTCACGATTTCAGATTTAATCTATAATTAACACTAATAAATCTTGTTTCTCAAACAGGTTTAAAGGTAATCTTTCTGTAAGTGTTCATTAAAGCTCCGTTTTCCAATTAAGCAAGTTTCTTGTTTTATTTGAAAAGCCGAGAGCGCCTAAGTATGGATATTAAAAGCATATCTCCGAAAATATCTTCCAGTAAGAGATTTAATTTCGTGACAGATGTACAATTCCCATTATTTTTAATATATATTCAAAATAAACATTCGAAACGTCTGTATTTTCATTTTTTAAGCTGAGCTTATTCATCCACTCTCTGTGACAGATTCTCAAGTGAAACACAGAGTTATGGCACCTAAAAAATCACTGAAGAAAAATGAAGAACCACAAGAAGGTGATATTATCTCTGATACTACTCCACACGCCATACACTCCATCAAATCATGGACTGGAATTACCGAATTGCTGGAGGATGAGTTAAAGTATGCAGACCCTGATTCCGAAAATCATCTCCGAGACATTGCTGAGTCTGAGCTTCATAAGGTCGTTGCGCATCCGAGGCTGGTGGCATATACTGAGTTGGTCAGCTGGGCTCTAGATAAAGTAGATATCCCAACAAGGAGAATTCAAAATGAGCAAGGGGCTATCGTCAGCTCATTCAGGCCTGAGCACATTCAAGTAATGTATAAACTCTCGCCGAATTATAAACACACCTTTAATGCTGAATTTTTAGCCGAGTTTCAAAGAAAAGAAAGCATTGAGGCAGGCCAGACATACCCCGACATGATTAAAGGATGGGCAAGGTCTGAAGCAAAGTTTAAGGCTGATTATGATGGGATTTATGCTACAGCTTCCTTAAACAAATATATTTTTTATGTAGCCATGATGTTATGCAGACTTTTCGGAAGAAAAGATCCCTGTCAATTTCATGCAGACTGGGTACCTTCTTAGAGGAAGTTTCAGAAGGACATAGTTTTAACTGGCATAAAATTTTGTCAGATAACCTGACACAAGAAATTTTAAATTACGAAACAGCCAAGTCAAAGGGACAACCAGTTTCTTTTTATATGTCTGCATATATTATAGATACAATCTGTTTTATGACTCGCTTTCCATTAATGAATTGGAGTTGGAATGTTTCCTTCCCAGAGCCTGTTCATAAATATCACTCATCTCTTTGGGAAGAAAATGCTAAAGACGTTTTTTATGATGTTTGTCATTTTGTCATTATTCCTTTGCACAAATCATTTTTTGGATGCGAACCCCCTCGCATTTCTAATGCAGTCATAGAAAGCCTTAAATTGGTTGCCGACTGGTTTATTGAGGAAAATTTTTCCTATATTAGGGTTTATGGTTGTTCCATTCCTCCTCACGCACTCCCGAAATTCTTACCAGACAGGTTGGTATGTAGAGAAGTAGCTCATCAGTTAGCCAAGGGTGGTATTGGGTTGGAATTAAAAGCACTTCAGAAAAAAGCTTGGCCATCTTTCACTGTTCATGTCAGGAAATTTACTTTATCAAATTTAGGCCATTCTAAAGTAGAGGTCGAGTCATTGGAAGAAGTGAAGCTAGTTAATATTGAGCATAAAAAATATGACCCCTACCAAATAATAAGTAGGCATTACATTCATTGTAATTTAAAGGCATATGAACATGAAGTTTCTGTTTATGATGATATTTTTAAAGATGTTAAGTCTTATGCAGAAGTGTTGAATAGAGTCCAGGCCTTGCCACCTGACTCATAGGTTGGGTTTTCATCTTTTCAAAGCCATAGGCAAAGCTGCCTGCCTAAGATTTTACAGGGTGAAATTTCGACTCCATTGCCAGAATAGGAAGAAACCCCTCCAGGGTTTGAAACTAATACTCAGGGTAAACCAGATGACAAAGGTAAGTCAAAGAATACTGAGAAACCTTCCCAATATGCAAAGGGTTATCAAACAAAAGAATCGGGAATGGATAAGGGAAAAGAACCATAAACAATTCCAGAAAAGATAGGAGGAACAACAAAAGGTGTTCTCAAATCTAGAAGTAATCCAGAATTATTTTCAGGAATCAAATAAACCTTTGCAGAATGTGTTCCAAAAAGAACGGGAGGCGAAAGCAGAAAGGACTTCTTTTTAGAAAGTAGTAGCTTCCTCATTAAAAGAAGAAATTGGAAAGAATAAGAAATTATCTATTTCTGAACAAGTTAAAGGATACATAATGATAAAAGTCTGGGAAACAAAACTAGCTGAATATAAACGAATCACAAGAGAAGTTAATGAAGATTGCCAAGGGATCTTCGATCTCTTTGAAAGAGATTCATTGAATATCGGAACAGACGGTGTTCTGGATTGTTAGGCGAAGTCAATATAGCCAAACATAAGCTGAGGTTTAGAGAAGAGATCAAGGAAAAGAAAGAAGAGATTTCAAACATCAAATTGATTAACATCACAGAGATCAACAAGTGGATGGTGACTTAAAGTTTAAAGTTAAAAACTGTTAAATTCACAGAAAGAATGATAGAAAGTTGGTTGCTCGAACTACAGAGAAGATTTTTCTCATTTGAAGCAAATGAGATACCCGAAGCTCCCAGAATCTTAGTAAATTTTTTGGGAAAATGTGTTCAGTGTGTTGATGCAGAAAAAGGAAGTTCGTCAACGCAAGTTTGAATTTTTTTCTTTAATGTTTTTAATATTAGAAATTTAAGAGAAATCATAAGCGGTTGACATTATTTTATGTAACCGTAATATTAGGGAGTTGGTTAGTCACCAACAAGAAACTTTGATGAAAATGTATAAATATAGTTTTGAAAGGCTGAGAAAGGGCTTCAGAAATTTTGGGAGAGAGCCATTTTTGTAATATCAACTTTGAAATACATCAGAATATAAATTGCAAATGAGATTCTGGATCCTGCAACTTTGTAACTATGTGTCTTCTCCCTGTTTATCATACTCTGTTGAATTTTTCATTTTAATGTTATATCTAACAAGTAAATCAATTTGAAGCTATATACATCATTGATTTATATTTTAGATTGGTTTGGATGTCAAATGATTTACAATTTTCCTCTGAAATCGCTTTTAGTAATTTCAAGACCTGTGAAGCTTTTGTTCTTTAATACTTAACCCTTGTTAGAAGCCTCATCCTTTCTTCATTATTGTCTATTGAAATATAAGATTCTTTCTTGAATAAAGCCTTGTATTTCTCTGTAGTGTTTATTTGTTGTTTACAATTCTCAAAATTGTTACAAAACCAAAAAACAGCCTTGAATGTGTTTACATTTCTGTTTTAGGTTTTAAAATTGTTTTACTCGTTCTTATCTCTGGAAATATGAAGTAACAAATTGGTTAAAAATACATTTATAAAACATTTAAACTTTCATCATCCATGACTGTCCCTAGTAGCAGACAACCTAACGTTGAACCGGGCCTTCAGGATCAAACCAGCATTGCCCTAAGTTTATTTAATACTATTTTACAAACAACGACTAATAGGGTTGAGTTAGAATGATCATGGGATGCTATTGAGCGAGACATTAGCATCCAAGAACAACAGGAAGCAAGACAGAGACAGTTGAGAAACTAAATCTGCTCTGATCTTTCTTTGATTCCTTTTTCCAAATCTTATCTTTAAATCATTTACGGATGCCTTGACAGTATGTTTTATAGCCTTAAAACATAAACTCGGGAACAACATATTTTTGGCGCCATTGCCGGGGAACGAAAAAACAAATATTTTCCCTGGTAAGAATGACATTGACTTTTTCTGTTGTTGATAGTGAACAAGAACAAGAAACTCTCTAAGGCTAAAATATTTTTCACTTGGTGACTCCACACTAAATAAAATGGCTAGTAGCTACAAGAACACCATAAAAAACTCGGATAGTAAACAGACCTTGCCAATCTCTTATCCGGAAAAAATTTTAAAATCATGAAAATCACTTAAACAAATGTTTTTATCCACATATACTATAGATCAGCGTAACTTTACACAATCAAACTCTTCGGAAACTCTTCAAATATCACTTTCACTTCCCCCCTCATTTGATACTTTCGCATTTCCTGAAGTTTCTTCTCTAGTTTTATGAGAGTCTTCTCCTCACACTGTCCAAACTTCAGTCCCAAATCTAACCATGGCTGCATAAGTAGGTGTTGGAGCCGGAGGTGGTGCCCCTGGAGGTGGTCAAGTACCGCTTCCTAGGATTTTCGCTAAAGTGGCTGCTAGATATGAAAATTATAGGAAGTTCCTCTTCATGATCTCCATGAGAATTATATGAAAATCCTTCCGAAATTTACAGGGGAAGGTGATTTGACTTCCTAAGAACATATAAATTTTTTTGATCAATTTGTTGACATACTCGGAATAGAACATGAAGATGTTTATTCTAGATTACTTGTTCAAACTTTTGAGGGATAGGTGAGGACTTGGTTCTGATCCTTACCAGCTGGATCATTAAGATCCTATGAAGAACTTGAAAGCACATTTATCAGACAATGGGGAGAGAGGAAGGATCACCTCTACTATTAAACCGAATTCGGATCCCTCAGAAAGAAAAACTCTTAGTCAGTTCTAGAATTTACACAGAGGTTCAATAAGTTATACAATAAAATTCCAGTTGAGGTTAAACCATCACAACCTGCAGTGAAAGTAACTTTTGCTGGCGCTTTTGACCCTGACTTTGCTTTATTATTAAGATAAAGGAGATCAATAGATCTTTCTAAAATGCAGGATGATGCACTTGAGATTGAATCCAATATGATGGCCTCAGGAAAACTTAAAGCTAAGATTGAAACTGGAAACAAATAAAATAAAAAATTTAAAGAGCAAGGCAGACCTTCAGGGTCAGGAAAATCCTCTAGAGATAGAATAGAAGACATGGCTAGGGTCATTCGAGAACTTTCAAACAAGATCTCGAAAATGAAACTAGAGAAGTCGAAAAGAGATAATTTCCCCAGAAAAGATTTTCAAAGATATTCTGAACCTCAGGGAGCATAGAAAACAATAAAAAATGAAGATCAAAAAATTCAAACACCTTTTAAAAGTGAAAACTACATCGGAGAGGAAGATTTAGGAGATTTTGAAGAAATCGATGAAGATATTAGTAACCTTGGCGATGATAATAAATCCTCTTATTTATCAAGACAGGATTACGAAGGATCTTTAAGTAAAAAAAGTACATCAAAAGAACAGGTTAGCAATAATATGACCGATGATTTCACTTATCAAAATGTTGCAGATGATATTATTGTTGAATTACAGGGAAAATATAATTTGAGATCAAGAAATAAAAATCTCCCAAATGTTCCGACAAAAAAGAGTTTTCCGAGAAACGAAACCGATGAGGTAACTCCAAAGGTTGCAGATAAACAGTCTGCAAAAAGAAACATAGCTGATACACTACCTGTACAGTCAGAACCAGTAGGAACACTCCTTGTGAAGACACAAGCTCCTATAAAAGAAAACAAGGTTACATCTCAACATAAAACCGAGAAGAAAGGTATGGAAGCCCCGAACATCGAAAATGACAAGGCTCTAGGAAACTTTAATTTGGAAAACGAAATAAATAAAATCAAAATTCGTATTCCCCTTGTTGAGTTAGCTAAAAATCCTGTGTACAGAAAACAAATCGCCAAAATGATTAATTTTTCCGAAGATGAAATCCAGGCTGATACTATTAATTTAGAGGATGACAAACCTATCTTAGTCTTCGGTCTGCACGTCAAAGGTGCAAGAGACACAGTGGCCCCTTTTTATATTACATTAACCCTGTTTGATCACCTTCTCCATAACTATATGTTGGATTCTGGAGCTTACCACAATGTTATGCCTAAGGCAATAATAGAAAAACTTGGTCTCGAAATCACAAGACCCTATGGTGATTTATATTCTTTCGATTCGAGGAAAGTAAAATGCATAGGTATGATTAAAGACCTAGTGGTAGGTTTGGCTCARATACCTRCTAAAAKTATTCTTATGGATGTAGTAGTCGCTGACATTCCCCCAAAGTATGGTATGCTATTATCTAGATCATGGGGCGCTAAGCTTGGAGGATCTCTCCAGCTAGATATGACCTATGCTACAATTCCAGTTTTTGTAGGCCAATTCACTCGTCTTTACAGAGAGACTAGGTTAGCATTTATTGTAGGTGACCCGAAAAATTCTAACAATCATCTAGTTTATATTGTTGACCAAGATTTAGGAAATTGTATATTATCTTTAGATGATGATTTTGAAGTAGATGTAGATGATAAATGTACAGAAGAAAAAATTGAAAAAAAAAAATAGAGAAAAATGTATATAGTACTGGTATATGGAAAATGTATTTTGATGGTGCTTCCTCCTATCTTGGAGCTGGGGAAGGAGCACTTCTTATCGCTCCCGATGATCAATTTGTTATTCCTTTTTCATATAGGCTCCAGTGGTATATAGATTGTACTAATAACACATGTGAGTATGAAGCTTTAGTGCTAGGACTAGAAGTTGCTAGAAATATGAAAATTAAGAAACTCGAAGTATTTGGTGATGCAGAGTTAATTACAAAACAAGTGAATCAGCAATATCAGGCTAAGCATCCTAGATTACGGTCCTATAGGAATTGTGTTTGGGATTTAATCGAGAACTTCTTCACTTCTGTGAATTTTCATTTCATCCCAAGATGTGAGAATCAACAGGCTGATGCTTTAGCCAAAGCTGCATCAACGTTTACACCCCTGACTGCTTTTAATTTAAAATATCATATAAAAATGAGACATCTCCCCTCAATACTAAATAATATACAACATTGGCAGGTTTTTGAAGATGACGAGCAGCTTTGAAAGTTTCTAGAATCATTATATGAATTTGTAGAAACACATACCGATCAGGAAAATCAAAATGATCCTATTTGGATCATGCAAGAAGGGGAAGATTCAAAAGAATTTCATGATAAAATTGCAAACCACCGAATGCTTGTTCTCAAGAACAACCAAATGCCCAAGGGTCTAATCCCTTTGGAAAGACTTTTTAATCATGATAACATCCCTTCTAAAACTACTCTACAACCCCAACCAGAGGAGGTTGAAGATTGTAATATAGGAACTAAAGATAACCCCAGAATGGTTAAACTATCCAAATATTTATCAACAGAAAACAAAAACAAATACACGGAGTTGTTAAGAAAATATAAGGATGTTTTCGCATGGTCATACAAAGAACTGAAAACATATGATACCTCTGTGATAGAACATAAAATACCTCTCAAACCAGGTGTCAAACCTTTTAAACAAAACCTCTGACAATTTAACCCTATTTTATTACCTGTTATCGAACGAGAAGTCAAAAAACTTCTTGACGCTAAGATAATTGTACCCCTAAGATATTCTGATTGGGTAGCTAATTTGGTCCCAGTTAGAAAGAAAAATGGGGAAATCAGATTATGTGTTGATTTCAGGAATCTTAATAAATCTTCTCTTAAAGATAATTATCCTCTACCTAAAATGGACCATGTTCTTGAAAAGGTAGTAGGGGCTAATAGAATGTCAATGATTGACAGATTTTTGGGTTATAATCAGATTGCTGTTAGTGATCTTGACAAAGAAAAAACTGCATTTACTACTCCTTGGGGCACGTTTATGTATGATAAGATGTCGTTTGGACTAATGAATGCAGGAGCTACTTTTCAACGCGCAATGGATATTGCTTTCGTCAATGAATGGGACAAGTTTGTAGTCATCTATTTGGATGATCTTACTGTTTTTTCAAAATCGTATGAAGACCATATGATCCATCTCAAACAAACATTTGAAAAATGCCGCAGGTTTGGTCTATCCTTAAATCCTAAAAAGTCTCATTTCGCTATGCAGGAAGGCAAGATTTTGGGTCATATCGTATCCCGAGATGGAATCAGGATTGATCCTAAAAGAGTAGAGGATATAGATACAATAGCTATTCCTAGGAATGTTAAAGAAATTCAATCATTTTTAGGAAAAATAAATTTCTTGAGAAGATTTATTCCTAACTTCGCTGAAATTGTTAAATTGATTATAGATATGCTCAGAAAAAACAGTGAAGTAAAGTGGACAACAGAAGCTAAGGCATCCTTTGCCCACATTAAGAAGGTTATAAGTGAGGCACCAGTACTAGCGAGCCCAGATTATCTTAAAGATTTTCTCATTTTTTCATTTGCCTCTAAACACACGCTTGCTGCTGTACTCCTTCAGAAGAACGAAGAAGGTTTTGAGCAACCGATAGCCTTCTTTAGAAAAATCCTCCGTGATGCTAAACTCAAATACAATATAATGGAAAAGCAAGCATATGCTATGGTAAAAGAATTGAAAGCTTTCAGAACTTATGTTTTACACTCTAAAGTGATTGCATATGTACCCGCTAGTGTTGTAAAAGATATATTGGTTCAAGCAGACAGTGATGGTAAAAGAGGAAGATGGCTTGCAAAAATTCAAGAGTTCAACTTGGAGGTTAAACCGACCAAATTGGTAAAAGGATAGGGTTTAGCAAAACTTTTAGCTGGATCCAATTTCAGGGCTCTTGGGATAAACAGTGCACAAGAAGAAGAAGGATGGATAGACGTGAATGAACTTGATGACCAAATAGTCAAAAACAGGATCAAGGATAAATTCGCGTCGTCGAATTGGTACAAGGACATAGTAACATACTTATTAACTTTCAAATGTCCAGCTGACTTGTCTCCATCCAAAGCTATAATGTTGAAGCTGCATGCAGTTAAATACTGTATTTCCGAGAAACGATTATACTGGAAAGACCTGCTTAGTTTCCTCTTAGTCTGTCTGGTCGAATCAGAAATAAAGGAAGTTATAAGTCAATTTCATGAAGGAGTCTATGGAGGGCACCATGCTTGGAGATCTACGGCATATAAAATCTTGAGGGCTGGTTATTACTGGCCTAGACTTTTCCCAGATGTAAATTCTAAGGTACGAGCTTGCAGCCCTTGCCAATTCTTTACAAGAAAACATAAGCTACCAGCGATGCCATTAGTCCCAGTCAAGACAGAAGCTCCTTTTCAGCAATGGGGACTTGACTTCATAGGTGAGATAAATCCTCATTCAAGTGCCCAACATAGATGGATTCTGACCGCTACAGACTATTTCACCAAATGGGTGGAAGCTATCCCAACAAGGAAGGCCACTGATTCAATAGTTATAGACTTTTTAGAAGAGAATATCTTGTCCAGATTCGGATGTCCTAAAAAGATAGTCATAGACAATGCATAGGCTTTTAAATCTATGGCAATGGTCAACTTTTTCCAGAAATATAATATTGTGTTGGGTCATTCCACAACATACTACCTGCAAGGAAATGGTATGGCAGAATCTTCTAACAAGAGCTTAATCAGTATAATCAAGAAAGTCTTCAATGAAAATAAAAAATCTTGGCATTTACATTTAAAATATGCTCTATGGGAAAATCGGATAGGCACAAAAAATTCTATCGGTACTTCTCCCTTTCAAATGGTATATGGAACTGATGTAGTGTTGCCCATAAACCTAGCACTTCCTATGATGAAGCTATGGAAAGACAAGAAGGAAGAACCAAATCCTCTCACAAGAAGGATAAATTAGTTGATTGAAGTTCAGCAACACAGGGATGTAGTGGATGAAAAGTTGCAGAAGTACCAGGATGATATGAAGATATTATTTGATCATAAAGCCAAGGACATGAATTTTCTCCTAGGGGATCTAGTTTTGAGGTGGGATGCTCAAAAAGAAGATTCAGCAAAAAAATAGTAAATTTGATCACATTTGGTATGGACCATTTAAGGTATCATCTTCTGAAGGAAAAAATTCATTTCTGCTTGAAAATTTGGATGGTAAGATCTTGAATGCCCCTGTTAATGGGTGTTTTTTAAAATGGGTGTTTTTTAATATATATATATATATATCATTGTATATACCATTTTTGTTTTTCATTTCTAGAAAACCCATGCTCATGTTGTAGATAAATTAATTTAAAATAAAAATTAGTTAAGTTTCTACACCGAAATAAATAAATAAAAAATAATAATAATAATAATAAATAAATAATAATAAAATATATATATGTATATAATTTTTGCA
>JASDQU010310176.1:21629-42711 GCA_032191745.1 Picea mariana
GCCCCAGTGGAAGATGGCTTGGCCTGATGATGGAGCAATTTTCTTGGAGAACAAGTGGAAGTTTAGGGCCCCATAGGCAGGTTTCTGTATTACGGAAATGGATGGAGGACTATCTGTAGATGGGCAAACTGACGATGGAGGAAATGGATAGTTAATGATACTGCGGGGGTGCTGTCAAAATAGAACCATGATGAAGTAACCTTGGAGTCCAATGGGTAGGATAGAAAAATGAGGAGAAGGAGTATGTGGTTGGTTCTCGATGATGCGTAAGACTATCAAGACTCCCATCCCTGAAAGGTGAAAATAGCATGAGTGTCAAAGTTCCAAGGGGGACTATGAATGGGATAACTCATGTGGGGAAGAGCGCTGCCAGGTGATAGTACCAAAATGTAGTGGAGATGACAGTACTACAGAGCCGAATATAGGGATCCTAGAGGCAAAGATTAGAGGGTGTGACTGGGAGATGCAATTTGATATTCAGAGGGAATGACTACATGCCAGTGTCGATAATATACCTGAAGAGGTAATGTTGATGGGTGATTACCAAGTACCTGCACACATGAGAATCGAATACCCAACATGAAAAATATCTAAAGTGAAAGATCATATATCAGTTATTCAAGAATGCAAAAATGGAAGCATACATACCTGAGCTTAATATGGGAAAATTTCCCTTGGGGCCGAGGATGGATGGTGGCCCGGGGAATGTGACTGCGTAGGTGGCAGGATCCTAGTCCTGTGGCTGAATATGGATCGAAAAATGGACACCCGGAGCTTCCAAAATTGAATTTGGAAGTTGGAAAAAGGGAATATATATAGCTATAGGGCCGACATTGCTACCTCATTTGTACCTATTTCCAGAGTGATTGGACGATAGATTTCATAGGAGATTTGGAGATTTTGGGAGATTGAGCTGGTTGATTCAGGATCAATAGGTTAGTGTTCATAACCTCCTACATTGTAGTTAGGTTTCCCTTTTTGGGCAGGGCCTGTACGAAGGGTCGTACAGGGGTTTTTGTGGGTGTAATCCCCCTAGTGCGTAGACGATCGAGAATTTTGCATTCACAGGTGCACGCCTATAAAGAGGAAATACGCGCATAGGGGTGACCTAATGGGGAAAGCAAGTGTGCATGGTATGCTCACCTATGCAAGGCACAACAATGCATGCATGCACATCTGTATTCCTAACAGTTGCGCATGTGTGCACAGTTGTGTAGTGAACAGGCACGCTATGATGCATGCCTATATGTGTGACAAGGGCACATGAATGCACCTATGTATGGCGAATAGTCACAGATGAGTGTGCGAATGGGGGATGAACAAGCACACATGTGTGTGTTCCTGTGGGGAAAATAGTCGCACCTTTGAGGCAAAGCTGAAGGGTGTAAAAACTTATCATTTTTGGATATTTTGATGTTTTTATGGGGTGTGATGGCAAATCAAGTGTTGTATGTGTGGATGTAGGTGACCAGTGGGACGATGTCAGTTCACTGGAGAGAGAGAGATTGGGCACGCCTAAGGGAGGTAGTGAGGGATGAGGATTCGGTGGTATGGGATACTTTGGCACCTTGTGGGTTGTTAAAATTTTTTGAGTGTTCTCTAGTGCGGGCACAGGAGTACCTCTTGCAATTCCTAATTGCGTTGTGGAGTTTGGATCTTCATTTATTTATGGTGCAGGGTGATAATATAGCCTTCACTGCGGTGGAGGATGTATATTTTCTCACTGGGATCCCTTTTCGGTGAACTCCATTATCGGCGGAGCCCGTAGTACTCGGGGATGGGCAGTTGGTTGTCTTAGCCCAGAGATATTATTTAGGGGATAACTTTATGTTGGGCTCCATGGTGAGTATTGGGGAAATGTATGCCCTTGTCCATCGTTGTGTGGAAGTGATGATCATGAGAGTCTACGGGTCTCTTGTGACTCACCAGATCAGTGGAGGTCAGTTGAGGATTCTGGAGAGGGCCCTGGCAGGCGAGCATTTTGCCTGGGGCTTGATTCTTAATGCCAAGATGGTAGGGAATCTTGATAGGTGGCGCCCTGCTGGCTCAGGGGAGTTTTCCTTTTGGTCCATCTTGGCTGCATGTTTTTTAGAGAGGGTGTCTATGTTATGCCCTAGAGTGATTTTGGGTGCACCTGGTGTGTGAGAGCCGCAACTGAGGCAGTGGGAGACGATCTTGGTCCGTCATGGTCGTGGGGAGGGTGGCCACTATTTTGTAGTCGAAGATGCATGGGTGTAGCACTAGATGCCATAGATTATCCTCTAGTTTCCATACAATGGGGTGGATTTCCAGGATGATCTGAAGATGGTGCCACCCCCGGGAGAGGTATTTGACCACAGAGGTATCTAGATTTATTTTTGTGATATGATTGTTTAGATAGTATAGCATGTTTCTTGTGAGTAAATGGATATTGATGCTATTATTTGTTTGTTGTGTGTGCATATGTTGGACCTCATGGGAATGAGGTTGAGTTGGTTAGAGCATCATCTTGTTAGGGGCCGGTGAGACCTCCACGGGGAGAGCCCCAGGCAGGAGAGAGATGGCAGCGGGATGATGCTGGGGAGAGGCCTATTGAGGATGAGAGAGTAGCCAAGCAATGTTGGTTTGATGACCCAGGTGCAGGGCCATCACATGCTCCTCTTGTGGAGGTCGGGGGAGAGTTCAAGAATATTCCTTGTCACTTAGAGGCAGTACTACAGGGAGTGCCTGAGTGAATGTGGTCATGGATCCTGGACGAGTGGGTCCTAGAGCAGTGTGTGGGTGTTCTGGTAGCATTTCAGATAGTGGTTCAAAGAGCAGTGTAGCAGGGGTGGCGATGAATGGTCGACTGCCTCCACGACCCCTAGATGGTGGGGCCCCTCCTTTAGAGAGAGGGCCAGGTGGTGGAGCTCTAGAGGCACCATGAGTGCCTTTGAATTTGTGTATTTTTTGTATCTATATAGGCTGGTGAGCCCATTTTGTGTATGGTGAGGTGGTACCATTTTTGTATCTATAAGGGTGAGGTGGTTTACCTACCTATGGATGGCGTACCTGATGTACTATTTTTTGTAAAAACTGATGACACATTGACTGATATATATATATATATATATATATAGAGAGAGAGAGAGAGATAGATATAGATATAGATATATATATGTATGTATGGATATAGATTTTTGGGATCTTTGTGGTGTTCACTTGTGTTGATGTTTTTTAGTGCTTTTTGATTATGTCTAATCTATATGTTGTTGACAAACTATTTGATGATTTATGTATGCATATGAGTATCTTAATGTGATAAATGCCAATCTAACACTAGGTTAGCCATATTATCTGTTATTTGATTAAATTGTCTTGGAATATGTGTAAATGTGATGGAATCAAAATGTCGAGATAAAAGTCTAACTTGCAGGTATTTGTGGAAGAGGCAAGGATCTCAGACACAGTACACATTTTTGAGCTGAAGGAAAACCAGTTGGGAATCTAATAAAATGCTAAGGTAATGAATATGGTGATGACTGGCCTCAGCGAGGAGGCCAATGACGACTATGTACACTGCTTATTTATTGGTTGTTGAACCCAAGCATATGCCATTGGAGTGGAGAATCTCATGTGAGGGTGAATAGAGGGCCCAAGCAGCAGAAGTGAGATTTTGTGTCCAATGACTAGCTCCATTGGCGTAACCGGTGTGGTAGGTCAATGGAGGAGGCATCTATCAATAACAAAAATGATAGATTAGACAGAAGGGATGGAAAAATGAATATGAAAAATGCTAAAACAAATTTACAAAAAAGAAAAACCCTAGTGTAGAATGGCTATGCTTAGGCATAAAATTTCTTTAAGTACAACCCGTTGACGGGTTCTTTGAGAGCGTCGCCTTCGGGAGAGGCTAAAATCTAATCACCTTTAGTGAGGTAATGTTGGATAATGTAAGGTCCATGCCATAGTGACTCGAGTTTTCCATGGCCGAGGGTGTCATAAATGATATCGTAAGAAAGGATGAGGTCACCTTGGTTGAATGAGGGAAGGTTGACAAGGCGATCAAAGGTGGCCTTTGACCGTTTCTTGGTGGCCTCATTGTTCTATAATGAGTATCGACCATCTTCATCCAAGGACTATAAGTTCAGCAAATGCTTCTCCATTTGAGCAGTGTCGGGTAATAGCTCAATAACAGTGCATAAGGTGGGAATCTCGAATTCGATGGGAAGAGTGGCCTCAACCCCATGGACTAGATGAAATGGTGTGAAACCAATGGAAATTTTAACTGTCGTGCGATAAGCCCATAGTGCGGAAAATAACATATGATGCCAATTGGTCTTATGTTTGTTAATTGTGCACTGCAACATGATTTTGAGGACCTTGTTGACTACTTCTACCTATCCGTTATACTGCGGATAGTATGGAGAGGCAAACTCGTGGGAGAATCCTAACCTAGATGAGAGTTCGATGAAAATTTCATTCTCGAAGTGTTTCCCATGATCATAGACTAGTTGGAGTGGTACTCCAAAGCGGGAGATGATGTGGTTAAAGAAAACATGCACTACAATGTCAGTGGTGTTGTTGAAGGTGGGCATGGCTATGGCCCACTTGGTGAAGTAATCGAATGCAATGATGATGTATTTGTGTCCATTTCTAGATGGAGGGTTGCAAGTCATGAATTCTATGCCCCATTTTCAAAAGGGGTCAGCAGTAATGATTGGGTGTAGACGAGCAGGTGGTGCTCATGCTTTGTTGGCATAAAGATGACATTTGTCGCATTGCTTCACAGAGTGGATGCAATCGTGAAACAATGTAGGCCAAAAGTAACTGGTGCAAATGATTTTCTGAGTAGTGGACATCCCTGAGAGGTGGCCCCCGTAGGCACCATTGTGGCAGTCATTCAAGACTCGATCGGCCTTGTCGATAGTCAAACATTGACGAAGTACAGTGTCGACCCCTCACCGATAAGGAGGTAGCAGGGCATTTGGTGATGAATACATCTACGATCATCTCAGGAGAGGTGGTTTCCAAATTTCTATGTTCAGAGGTAAACGAGAACATTTCCATACCAAGGGTCATCCGAGGGGATGTAAAAGAGATGTTTGTTGAGGAAGTCGGTATTGACGGGGGTACTGGTAGTATTAGAGGAAAATGTCATGATGAGTTCAACAAGGATGAGGGCTTTCTTTCTCTTGGGTTTTGAAAATTTTAGGTCGTACTCCTGAAGGATGATGATCCATCGGACAAATTTACCATTAATTTTCCGATGATTGAGCAAGTAGTGCATTGGGTTGGAATCTACAACGAATTTGGCAGTTTGAAGCAAGATGTAATGATGCAATTTATGGACTGCGAGGAAAAGTTTCTCTTCGTGTTTGTGTTTCAAGGGTGTCCCTAAAATATTCTTACTAACGTAGTAAATTACATGCTCACAATCGTCATCCCCGATTTGGATGAGAACTCCTACTACTAAGACAACTGAGGCTGATATGTAGATGATATAGTCATGGTTATAGTTGGGTGGACTAATTAATAGGGAATTTGAGTGCCACCTTAAGATCATCAAAAGTGATTTGGGCATGTTCATCCCATTGGAATGGGATGTCGTGGCAAAGCAAACGAAGGAAGTCGTGTGCATGAGTGGCCTAATCTGGTACAAAGCATCGTAAAATGTTAGCTTTGCCTTGTAGGCTCTGCAGTTGGCATAAATTCTAAGGGGGTGGAATTTAGGTGATGGCTTGGACTTTGAGGGGGTCCATGGTAATGCCATGTTTTGAAACGATAAACCCAAGGAGGTGGCCAGCAATGAGGCAAAAAAGGCACTTGAGGGGATTCAAGCAGATGTTGTACTAACGACACCGTTGGAAGATGATTTGTAAAGCATTGAGATGTTGAGTGCATTTCTTGGATCGAGCTATGAGATCATCCAAGTATGTGAGGATGATATGAGCTAGATCATGAAAAATGTATGTCATGGCTCTTCGAAAAGTTGCACCGGTGTTCTTGAGGCCAAAAGGCATGACACGATACGCAAAAGTTCCCCAGGGGGTAATGAATGCGGTTTTGTACTGATTGGCTGGGTGAATTTGAATTTGGTTGTAGCCATAGAAACTGTCCATGATGGACGGAGCCTCATGACCGGTGCAATCATCAATAATTTGTTCAATAAATGGCATTGGAAAGTTGTCTTTGGGACAAGCACGATTGAGATCACAAAAGTTCGTATAGACGTGGATAGTGCCCTGTTTTTTGTTGACAAGGACGGGGTTGGAGACCCATGACGTATAGGTGATGGGGTATATGAACCCAGCTGCGTGTAATTTGTCAATTTTGGCCTTGATGGCCACTTCTTTGGATGGGTGTAATGGATGTTTATTTTTTCGTACGAGGGTAATATCAGGCCATCTGTCTATACGATGTTCGACAATAGAGGGATCGAGGTCAGGCATCTTTCTGTACGACCAGAAAAAAATGTCCCAGTATTTCTGGAAGAGGGCTTTGAAAGTGATGAGTTCTTCAAGAGAGCATGCAGTGCCGATGGTGATTTCCTCTACAATTCCAGAGTTGATGGAAATATCGATTTTTATGGTGGGGAACATATTGGCCATATTTCCTTCTTCAAAAGCATCTGGGGGTAGGGATACAGTTATTGGCCCAATCTATATGCCCAGATGGGAGAAAATATTTGGTTCCAACTATGTATATGGGGTTTTGGTTAGGAGGCATGAAGGCTTCTTGTGAAGGAAAGAGTGATATGTGATGGAGCGCATCCCATGGGCAATCAGGTTTAGTTAACTCCTCAAGGATGTCTTCATCGTAGTGAAATTGTCGAGAATATAGGGGATCAAGAGGAGTGACCCTGGTGACTATCACCGTGTGGTTGTATTCTGGTGGTAAAGAAGTAGGGGGGGTGATGCAAGGGGATTGTGATGGTTCACTCGACATAAACCAAGTATCAAGACATTATAGGTTGAAAATGGTAGTTGGGCGTAGAATTTCCGTGGGGAAATGAATTGGAGAATTGGGGGGATTTGGGGGAAAATATTCATGTAAATCATCCAAGAACCAAGGGGGAGTAGGGAGGGCCTCAGGTTTGGGTGAGAAGATATGAACCACATCAAGTCATGGGGTAGGGGTACTTGCTGGTTCTGCTAGAGGGGGGGGTGTAGGGTTTTGAATAAGGGCCATTTGGTGATGCATGTATTCAATGATCATAGGACATTGATATGTGAAATGATCAAGTGATTTGCATAGAGAGAAAGGACATCTTATACGTTCATGGACCAAGGTCGTGACATAGTGGATGGAAGTGACATGAGTGTGAGATGGTGCAGGTGGTGGAGGTTCTTCCTGGAAGCTCTAGAAGATAGTCGTTAGAGTCTGTCAAAATTGAGGTAATGCTAGGAAATGGTGGATGTAATGGCCATACTCAGAATAGATGTCACATGAAAATTTGGTTCGCAACCGTTTGTCGCCTATGTTAGGGGGTTTAGTAGTAGTATTGGAGGGTGTGACAAGTGGCGTCGGTGCTCGAGGGAGTTGAATTAAATTATGTAGCTCGAGGAGAGATGGGAACTTATTAGTGGGGTGTGCATCTTTTTCACACAGTGCACAAGGAGGCTGAACTCGTGGTGGAAGCGGAGCAGCAGGATCTTTCTTCTTCCGCCTACCCCCAGCTATAGCAGAGGTGCTAGTGAGTGGGGGTGTGGGTGGGATGGTGGGGGTAAGTATTGGAATCTACATCGAGATTCCTTCTATTTGGGGAGGGAGGGATGGTTGAGGGACCATCTCAGGTGGATGTAGATACTAGACTGGTATTTCTAGCACCATATTAGGAAAGGTGATCCTTGTGACGACCTAGAAATATTGTACTCTCGGTGGGGGGTAAAAGAAAGGGATTTGGGTAATGGATTGGGGGACTATTTCCCAAACCGGGATATGGCCCTAGGGGAGGGGAATATCAGGAATGGGTAGAGATGAACAAGTTCCAGGGGATTCCTGAGGGAGAAGTTCTGGGACTAGTGGGACATCAGGGATGAAAGAGGCCTCGGTGGGAGGGAGAGTATCTTTAGTTGTCATTCCGTTGGTGTAGACAACACATACTTGTGTTGAGGTATGGATGAGCAGTAGTTCTCAATGGTATATCCCTAGCAAGGATGGGTCCTTAAAAATTTTGGGGCCCATCTTGATTAGTGGATAGGCATTCAAATTAGTGTGGACAAAAGGGAGGATTTTGTCAATGTTGGATGAAGGGTTAGGCTCATAATGTGATACTTGATCGATGGTAATGATCTTTCCATGATGGGGAAACATCATGGTTCAGAACACAGAAGATGTGACTGCCTTCATAGCATACATGTAGCTATGACCAAACAAAATATTGTAATCGAGCGGGGCATCGATAACCTCAATGTCAATAAGAATGGTTTTCCCCCCGAGTTCGACAGGGACATTTTGGAAGAGCCCCTTGGGAGAAGAAGGTCATCTGTCGTAAGCCCTCAGAGTAATGGCAGATGGTATGAGCTCTGGAGAGACAATTTTCTGCCAGACGGTTTTGGATATGATGCATGTGGATGCACCTTCATCAATAATGCAGCAGTGGACTGTGATGTTCCATATTTTAACCGGTATTTGGAAAGTGACCAAAGCGGGGAGATGAGGTTCCCCACTATCGATATTGAAAGTGATGAGTCGAGTATCAGCAGGGTCGACTTCCCCCAGAGAATAAATTAATGAATTTCGTTGAATAGGATAGGTTTGAATAACTTCTAAGACTGACATGGCAGCGGGGGATTGTGCCAAGTCATCGACCAGACTATAATTGTGGGTCACCCTAGCTTGAGGGTTGTTGACATTCCTTCGTAATGGGATGTGAGGGATGCAAAGAGGTGTTTCAGTATTATGGTGAAGAATCATCAAAGGTGGGCCAGTTGTGACTGGGGTGGCCTCTGAGGTAATGGGAGTAGGGTCATAGGTTGCGTTGTATTGACAAATGCATGTTTGTAGAAGGACTTCTTCCTCACTAGTGAGGAGGATGGTGCGATCTGTAGGAGGGCATGGGTTGGCATATTGTCCTATCTATGGTGGGGCCGGATGCATCTCATGTTGGGTGTTCATCACCCCTTGGTGTGGTATGGGATTTTGTAACACAGCTGGGGGGGCGCTGTTGGACATATTGTTGTGGGGCCTACTAGGGAGTAGGTAGTACTGGGGGACGTGGTCCATTTCTGAATTCTTTCATCCATTTGAAGTCCACAATTTGGGGGAAATGGTGAGTATAGTGGCCATACTCGCCGCAAAGGGCACAAGGGAAGTTTGTCTGAATATTCTTTTTGTTCTTCTCTTGGTGTTTGTTGTTATTTCCCCCTTTGGGGTTCTAGTTTCCCCCGACAGGTTGGTTCTGCTGCAGTTGGTTCTGGTTTCCTCCTGGTCTGGGATTATTATTTTTTCAGTTTTTTACTTTCTTTTTGGTATTGTTTGACTAATGGGCCAGATTAGTCATATTCATTTGTTCAAAAATTTGATAGTCTCGAATGGGAGAGGGTTGAACAAAATTAACCCCAGCATGCGGTTTCCCTTGTGGAGAAATAATGGGTTGGGAAGGACCTGGAAATGGAAAGTACATATTATTCTATGGTAATGATCCATAGGGTGTATAGGAAGGTGCAACACTTTCACTGGTTCTTAGGGTGTAAGAAGAGGTAGAGGGGGTACCAGAACTAGGTTGGGACCTGGGGCGTATTGTGGGTGTTGGAGGCGGCTCACTGATGGGTGGAAGAAAGGTCGTGGGGTATGATTGTTGATAAGGGTGGGGAGTATAATAAGGGGGTCCATCATATGCTGGTGGATATTGAGGTGTTCCATACATAGGTAGTTTTTGGGGGTGTGAATTGTGGTGCATAGTGGTACCAATCAATCCATTCGCTGACTGAGACATCCCAGGTTTGTCTTTTCCAAATGGCATGGGTTTCGAGGTGTCAGCTAGTATTGTATATAAATACCCTGATTATGAATAAATGAGTTTGAACTATTGGGCCTTGCTGATGGATTCTTCTTTCGATTGGGGGAAGGTGGCAGCCACATCTTTGGCAAGGAGAGAAACAAGTGATTTGAGAAACTAGTTAATGCATTGTTGTAGGGTGGCTTCAGCTTTGTAGAGACTACATCGCTGACACCATTCGTGAATGTGGTCGGCGATGTGCATGGAAGAAGTTTGTTTAAACTCTGAGAGTAATTCGAGACCGTTGTCATGAAGAATTAGTAGTTTAAAGAAGGTCAGAAATGCTTTGGCCAATGATTCGAAGGTCACATGGGAACCAGATTTTTCTTCTACATACCACTTGGCTGATGGGCCAATGAGTGTGCGTTGAAATAGTCTCAATTAGACAGAGTCATCCATAATGTTTGGAGGAGCACCATAAATGGAAGGACATGATATGGTTGGTTGGGTCATCTCCCACTTTTCCTTCAAACTTGGAGATGTCTGAAGGTATTTTGGTAGTCATTGTAGGCCATGTGGGGTCATGTGATATAGGATCATTAGTGAGTTTAGTGAGATCCGATATTTTGAGAGAAGCCAAGTATGGTATCTGGGGTTGGGGTAGAAGATTAGTGCCAACCATGGTGGGAATGTTTTCTGTGCCTGACCCCGAAAGAGGGTTTGTTCTGTCCATAGTGTGAATGTGGGGTGTACCTGACCTGTGAAGGGGGCTAGATGGAGTTGTACTTCCTCCTTGAGAAGAAGTGTGACCCCCTCTTCTTTGTAAAGGAGAATGTGGGAATGGTTGACCTTGGGAAGTGGACCTAATAAAAGTGGAACCAAGAAAAGTTGATCCTAAGACAGTAGCACTCATAGGGGTGTGATAAAGTATGGTCGATGAGTTGGAAAGACTAGGAACGATGGGGATTCTATGGGTCCCCTATGATGTCCAACTAGCAAATTGGATGTGTGCGGGTAGGGATGAAAGAAAATAAATGAACAAGAGTCTTTATAATTTTTGAACCTTCACAATATACTTCACAATCGTATGAAATTAAAAGAGCATCATACATAAATCAATTTGATAAAGAAGCATACATGTGGGTAGGTGGATTTTGTCTCTGTGGAAGAACAAAGAAAACAAATTCTCATGTCCTAAAAGACGTAACTTCCTTCCTCTCAAATAGCATTGGACCTTCCAATAGCACTCGATAGTGGGGTATGAAGCCACCGGAAGAGGAACTAGTGAAGGATGAAATAATCAGTTATAATGAGGGGTAGAGGGTGCATATCTCGAAAGAGATGGTGATATTTTTCAATAGAAACACAAAATCCGATCAAGGTGCAATTGCAGCCCACAATTTCCACCTGGGTAGATATCCTAGAATTTGGTCACTAGGTACCTCGGTCAACGTGCGACATTTAGATTTTTGGCCTAAGAAATGGGTCATGGGTTGGATCTCTTCCAAGAGGTGGGTGCCTCAATGGGAGACACACAGAACAACCGGACCTCGGCCTTCGACCCTTCACGTGTATCTCCATGCCTTATGGTGTAGGAACACTTGACTTGGAGGATTTTTAAGTTACATATTTGACAACTTCTATTGTTTTGAAGATGTGAGAACCAGATTACGGGGAGTTATTTGGATGCCTATCCCTGAGATCCTACCTATACTAAAAAAATTATTTTGGCACCTCCTGTGGAGGAAACTTAGTGATTTCTAGAAAAAATTTAGATGTGGTTGTTTGAGAGATTGGGGGTGTGAGCCAATCTCGTTGACATTAAGTGGGAGTGGATAGTTTTGTCAAGAAAAGGGTGGGGTGTTTCGGAATCCCTTTGGAGGAAACTTACTTCAACCTCCACGTTTGGAGATGAAAACTATGTGAGTGAGTGGTGACTTTGTGTGTGAACAAGTGAAAGTGTGCCAAAACTTTTAATAAATTAGGTGTCACCTTGCTTCATGTGGACTTCATGTGGTCCTTACAAGTATTGATTACCTAATTAACTAAATGCCATTGGTACAACCTTGTGGAATTTTAAAGTCCCTAGGAAACTAGCATGTGGACATGTGGGTCCTTACTATTCCTTTAACTCCCTAGTGTGATTTAATCTAAGAAAGCTTTGGAACTATCCTACATTGTGCATGTGTGGGCATGTATGAGCCCATTACAAAAACTTTAAACTTCACTAGTGATTTAATCTAAGAAAGTAAACTTCAATCACTATCCTATCTTTTTAGCATGTGAGCATGTATGGGCCCTTACAATTTTAAGATGTGTTTGAAAAATGAACTAAGAGGAGTCCCGAAGGGGCTGCTGTCCTCTCCTAAAGATTTCGTCTCTTTTAAGGGAGATGAAATTTTCCCTCAATCTCTTTTTGATTCTCAAGGGCGCTTTGGGGCGCGAGAGAAGAGCATACTCAAAGATTGATATCCAATTTTTGGTCCCAATGCAAGTTTTGTATGTGATATAGAATGATTCCAACTTAGACTTTAATCAAAGCAAACCATCCATGTAGAAAAAATGAAAGAAAAAGAGGAAATAATGATTATAACCCCTTAAGTGCCTATGTTTTTACCAATCCATTCATATGGAGAGGGTATCCAAGTGTGGTTCATGGTACAATCCGCATGAAATCAATTTTGAGAAGGCTATGGGCCTTCAACAGATCACAAAAACCCTTACAATATTTGATTTTATGGGCAGATGCGCGAGTCTCAAAGTAGACAGAGGCGTATTGGGTGCCAATGCACAAATTAAAAATGACCTTTGGGTGCAATGTGCAAAGGGAACTGAGAAACATAGGGGGTTTCACGCACCTGCTCAGAAGATTTTTCTGTGGGTTATAAAACCCGTGCACTTGTTGTTACACGACTGTGAAAGAAATTCTGGATGAAATTATCTCAACTTAGCTTTGAATTTGTTTTTTTGCAGGTTGGCTTGGGCCGGTTATGGTTCCTACAAGTTAAGGAAACAAAAGGAAGAGCTAAAACAACCCAAATGGGGGAGGAAATTGATACCTTTCCCCAATGGAGTTGCCAATCTATTGCGTCTCTTTTGTCACCTAAATGAGCAAAATAGAGATACTTACAAGCCTAGTTGGGTTAGCTAGGCAAGAGAGCAGTGAATGCAAGAGTTAGAAACATCAAGCATATAATATAAACAAAAGACTAAATTAAGAACAATAAGAAAAACTAAACTAGAGTGCATAAGGACATTAGAATAATAAAAAAACAACATTCATGCCACCAATGGAAAGGATTGTATTAGTGGAAAGAAAACACCAAAGAGAAAGGGAGACTTATGGGCCTCCTCTTCCTCCAAAGGAGGGCTCTTGAACCCCCAAAGATTTATCTCTTATTACAAGTAACAAACTAGAAGGAAATGGTGAAGAAACTCCAAAGCACATTCACTCAAGAGGTGATATGAATGGCTAAATGAAATGGTGCTTGTATGCTCTTGACAAGGAAAGAGGATCCTCTAAGAGAATATAGGCAGCATCACAATACAATTGAATTCCTTGAAAATATAGTGCACCCATGGCCTCTTTTTATAGCATAGCTTTGAAGCATTATGCAACCAGTTCTTAGTGTGAACAAGGGTCCCTTTAGGGCACCTTTAGGTCTTTGACCAACCCCACAGTCGAATTCAGCCAAGAATTGGGTGTCAAATCGACTTGGAAGCTGAACCAGAAGTGGGTTGAAGGCCGAACAATATCATAAATGCATTTTTTTGAGGTGTGCACAGATTTTTGCCTCCACAGTCGTGCATCGATCGCATGTGCACTTTTCCGACGTTATCTGACTGTCGCACATGCCCGCTTTCCTTGTGTAGTTTTAGCGCATGCTGATTTTATTGTTGGTTGTATAGTTTTGGACCTTTTGGAAATGCATTTTTGGTCCATGAGTGAACTAATGAATAATTTGAAGATGCTGGATTCATGTAACCATTTGTGGATGAAATTCCGGTGATAACACCAGGGTATGACCAGACGCCAAGACAACAAGCGCCTATTTAGATGCTTCTGAGCTTCAGGATCCGAACATTTTCAACTTATGACACCACAGATCTCTTGAATTTCCAAATCGGTGAATTTTGGATATGCCATGGGGATCAACGGTCCTCGTTCTTTGTCAATATTAAGAACCATGATTACTTCAGCCTTCAAGCTTCGACGAATTCCAAAACACCTCTCCCAACCTCCTCCATAGCACCAAGTTTCTGGACTGCGTGATCTTATTCCATGCATCCGTAGAGCATCAATGGTTCTAATTTACTTTGGGACTTCAAGATTCAGCGAATTCCAAAGTACTCACAAATGAAAACCTCTGAAGTATAATCCTTCTGGAGTGTTATATCTTCTGACACATGCCCTCCTATATTCAACAGTCATGATGGACTCTGGTGCTTCACCCTTCGAGAGTTATCCATCCACGCGACCCCACTTTCTCTAAAGTGGTTATCCTCTGAAATGAAGGATCTGCTGACACATGTCCTCTACTGACAGACGACTCCAATGAACTACAACACTCCAGCATTCAGTATTTCTTTCTTTAACCATCTCCAATTTTCTCGTGGAGTGACTTTTCTACGAATTGGGAGATATTTCTCCATGTATCCTTTTCCAACGAATGGCTGGGATGACTTTGGGACTCTGGCCTTCAGGAATCCTCATGCCTTAACACTTAGATTCTCCTAGCATCAATTAGATTTAGGCTGACCATAGCCTAGATCTAATGGGCCAACCATATCCATGTAACCTAGAGATCTATGGCTTGTAACTTCCGCTGAAGGTTCCCTCGGGCTCCGTTGTTAGGCCACTTCGAGAGGGACACCTGAAAATCCTGTCACTCAACATATGGTCTCCCACGTGATCTTGATGTTAATACTCATGTCCCCACTAATGAACAATAGTGAGGGATCTTGAAGGATCCTTAGATCCACAATCCACAGTGATTGAAAGGCCCCAACATGCTCACTCTTTATCGGAGGGCTCAATATCTGCAATCAAAAGTACTCTCCCAACTTGGTCTAATCATGGTCGTTGATCCTACATCTCGACAAGATCAATAGCATTGATGAATTGTGGGCCATGAACTATCACGTCTTCTAATTTCACCTTCATGCTCTGCAATGATTCCCCACCATTGATCTTCATCCACAAATCAATGGTTCATGGCAATTTCGGGGCCCAATCTCCGCAATCTGGGAAGTTCTATCCTGACTCTGTCTAATCAAGGTCGTTGATATTCCATATCCAATGATATCAACAATGTTATTTGATTGCAAGTCTTGAACTAGCACATGTGCTAATTTCACCTCTGCGCTCCACAATGATTTCCAACCATCAATTTAATCCATTTACTCTAGTGGGTATTTGAGTTGTTATGATGAATGAGATAGGTTTTCCTCTCGATGAACGGTTTTCATTCATCTCTTTAGTTAGGTTCTTCATTCATATATGTCTCTTGTTACTTAGAGGGTTCAGGTAATTTTGACTATCGTGAAGTTTGACATTCTAGGCATCGAACTCTTGAAACTCTGAAACCATTTTGAACTAGCTCCTTTTAGGCTTAGCACAGGGTTCCTAGACCCAGGTCACATGGACCTTCATATGAATCTTGGGATGTGCACTCTACTCTTATTCGGGTTTGATTTAAGGATGTGGGCATGAGTGCAAGGTCTCTCAGACTAATGGTTTGAAGGAAACGTCTTCCTAGATTGCATAACCTTATGTTCTGAAACTAGGCGGTGTAAACTCATGAGGTTATCGAGATGGTAGCAGTTCCAAGAGGATTTCTTTGATTTCAAAGCTATGGTGTAGCTCCCTGGGTAAAACACCTTTGAGAATTAAACTAGAGCACATGGGAAAAACAGAATCACAATTCCTCAAGGAAACCAACGTATTTACATAATTTAACCTTTTCAATGCAGAACCATTTATAGATATATAAATAAATGCATGAAACTATTAATTCTAAATTCAACACATAAAGTATGGAAACACTTATCAGAACTAGATAATGTGAAGTGACTACTAGAAAGGGTTCCCATTTCCACCCAACCATAGGCTCAGTCACTCCTAATGTATTTACCACTAGCCATCCCCGAGCTAGACCACGATGCTTTTTGATTGAATTTATTCTTTCGGCTTAGAAATAGATAAGGATGAAGATTACTCTCCTTCTCTCGTCTTAGTCTCTAATTCTTGCGATAAGAACACACTCTTTTCACAGTTCTTCCTCGAATCCCAAGCCTTTCTCTCTCGTCTCTGCACTCTTCGCAGCGTTTTCCTCTCTGACCCCCATGGTTTCCTTTCTTGCATTTCCCAGCAAGATTGTGTGTGGCCCAAATTCCCAATTCGTCGTTAGGTCTGGAAGCCTTACTAATGGGAGGTATACCCCATCCGCTCATTAACTCTTAAGGAGGTATTCCCACCGACCAGCCTGATTGTAATTCATTCTTGGGTCAAAGGGTTGTTCTGATCCTGAGAAATTAAATACAGTAAAGTACGGGTTCGGTGGAGGTTAACGCAACCATTCTTGGTCCCCTCCACCATATTTTCATAGCATTTGTGGTCTCTCTTAGAAAATCCCCTTTCCATTAGTCATGCAACACGTATCCATTCTCTATTAAAATAACAAAATTTACATTCATTGACCTTTTATACAAAGGTCCATCAAATCAAACATTCACACCTTTGCGTTTTCCATAGTTCCTTGGCCAATATAGTTATGTTTACAAACTAGGGGAAAAATGGTGTTACAATTCCCTCTCCCTTAAAGAAACATCGTCCTCTATGTTCTATCTATCAACAAGATATGTATATACAAGAGTAAACAAAATCGGATATGCATGTTTCATGGAATCCTCCATTTCCCATGTAGCCTCATCTGGGCCAAAGTTTTTCCACTACACCTTGAAATGTGCAATGGTTCGGTTCCTGAGTGAGGTTTCCTTCCTATATAGTATGCATTGAGGTTCTGGCAGGAATTCTTCATCTGACTCCACCTGGATCACAGGCCAGTCAATTATATGATTAGGATCATGTACATATTTCTTCAGTAATGAAACATGAAAAACATTACGTTTCTTTTATTTTCGGAGGGAGTGTTAACCTATAGGCTATAGGTTCCACTCTATCTTAGACTTCAAAGGGTACACAATACTGAGGTTCCAGCTTGGCACAAGCTCCCATTCTCAAACACATATTCCTAGGTCTAACTCTGAGATAGACATGGTCTCCTGTATTGAACTCTTTGGGGGTTCTCTTTCAGTCAGCGTAGCTCTTATGTCTATCTTGAACAATTTTCATATTTCATTTTATCTGAATCACTTGTTTCTCCATTTCTTTTAGCATGTCCGGTACAATTGAAATTCTATCCATTGGATTACTCCAGTTGATGGGAGTTTTGAATTGTCTACCATAGAGGGCTTCAAAAGGGCTCATCTTTAGTGACTCTTGATAACCATTGTTGTAGGAAAATTCTACCAATGGATGGTAGTCGTCCCACTTCTTAGGTTGATGCATTACATGCATCCTTAACATGTCTTCTAAGATTTGGTTTACTCTTTCTATTTGTCCATTATTTTGGGGGTGATAGGTTGTGCTAAACAACAGTTTAGTGTCAAGACAATCCATCAAGGATTTCCAAAATCTTGAATTGAATTTTTTGTCTCTCTCGGATATAATTTCTCTAGGAATGCCATGTAGTCTGAATATCTACTTCATGAAGATGTTGGCAATATCTATTTCCTTGGAAGCTGACTTGACAGGACCGAAGTGAGTAGACCTACTCAATTTTTCCACTACTACTGTGATGGAATCATTATGCTTAGTCGATCTTGGTAATTCAGTGATGAAATCCATGGAAATGGTTTCCCATTTCCATTCTTAATTTCTCTAGGAATGCCATGTAGTCTGAATATCTACTTCATGAAGATGTTGGCAATATCTATTTCCTTGGAAGCTGACTTGACAGGACCGAAGTGAGTAGACCTACTCAATTTTTCCACTACTACTGTGATGGAATCATTATGCTTAGTCGATCTTGGTAATTCAGTGATGAAATCCATGGAAATGGTTTCCCATTTCCATTCTTGAATTGGTAGAGGCTGTAAAATCCCTACCGGGTGCCGATGTTCTACCTTAACTTGTTGGCATTCTAGGCACTTAGCTAGATATTTAGCTATGTCCTTTTTCAGTCCATGCTAATAGAATTGTTTCCTAGTGGTCGTCATCATTTTCTAATATCCTAGGTGACCAATATATGGTCTCTTGTGTAGTTCATCCATTATGAACCTCTTCAAGTCATCATAGCTTGGGACATACAATTTATTTATGTAGGTCAACAGGCCTCCATCGAGCATCTGATATCCTTCATACTTTATCCCTGTAGGCTCTTGACTTAGATATGAGGTCACGGTATTGAAGAATGCATATGTTTCTTGTGCATTCCTAATTCTTTATCTAACATTCGTTTCATGGGTGCTTACTTCTTCCAGGTGAATAGTTTTCACACTTCTGCTAAGGGCATCGGCTACCCTATTTTCCTTCCCTTTGATGTGTTTTATTTGGAACTCGAACTCGCTAAGGAGATCCATCCACAAATATTTTCTAGCATTTAGTTTCGATTGATCAAACAGGGGCCTCAACACATAGTGGTCTGTCATAAGTACAAATCTCCTACCCAAGAGGTAATTCCTCCACATATTTAAAGCATGCACTATGGAAGCTACCTTTAGATCATGGGTCACATAATTTATTTCATTCTCATTCAATTTCTTGGATGCGTATAAAATTACACATCCCTCTTGCATAAGGAATCCTCTGATTCCTTCCTTGGAGGAATCTCTACACACAAGGAAGTCATTATTAGGGTATGCAATCTTCAACACAGGTGCATGGATCAGAAGGTATTTTAGTTCTTGAAATATTTCTTCACATTCTGATGTCCAAGTGAATTTAACCCCATTTTTCTAGAGGGCAGTGATTGGAAAAACAATCTTGGAAAATCCCTTTATGAACCTGCTCTAATATCCCTCTAAGCCCATAAAGAATCTGATACCAGATGCATCCTTTGGGGAATTCCATTCGATAATAGATCTGATCTTGTCAGGGTCTACTACTACCCCTTCTTTAGAAATGAAATGGCCCAAGTAATTCACTTGCTTATGGAAAAAGTCACACTTTCTAATCTTAGCATAGAACTGATTTTTTCTTAGTACTTGAAGTACAAGTCCGAGATGTTATTCATGCTATTATTTTTTCTTGGAGTATATTAATATATCATCAATGAAAACCAATACAAATTTGTCTATGAATTTTCTAAGTACATTGTTCATCAAGCACATAAAAGTGGTGGGGGAATTGGTTAGTCCAAATGGCACCACCACAAATTCATAGTGACCATACCTTGTCCTAAAGGTCTTTTTATGGATGTCTTCATCCTTGATTCAGACTTGATGATATCCATACCTCAAGTTAATATTTGAGAAAATGGAAGCACCCCCTAATTGGTTGAACAAGTCATCCATTCTTCATAAGGGATACTTGTTCTTTATGGTTGTCTTATTGAGTTTTCTAAAATCTATGCACAATCAGAGCGTTCCATCTTTCTTTTTCACAAATAAGGCTGGTGCTCCCCATGGAGACAAATTGGGTCGGATGTAACCTTTTTAAATCATTTCTTTTAGTTGTATATTGAGCTCAAATAGCTCAGGTGTACTCATCCTATAGGGTGTCCTAGACACTAGCACTCCTCCTGGTGCAAGTTCTATCGAGAAGTCAATGTCTCTTCTCGGAGGTAGACCCGATACCTATTCTAGAAGCACGTCTCTATACTCTCTCAATATGGGGTGTTCCTATAGGTTTGGTTTTTCATCCTCAATATATTCCAACACCTGTATTGCATATAGAGGACATCCCTTTCTGCAATACTTTTTCATTTGAAGGGATGATATTTGTCTCTCTGAGACAGATTTCTGAATCCCTTGGAGGGTCATATTTCCCCCTTCCTCATTTACACATTCTAAATTTTTATGGTCACATTCCAACTTAGTCTTATAAGAAGCCAACCAATCCATACCAATCAAAAATTCATAAGATCCTAGGGGAAGTATGTTAAGGGTCTCTTGGGTGGGAAACCCATCCATGATGAATTGGCAAGAGGGTAAGACATCTGTTAATTTTCTTTTGGTTCCAGTGGCTAGATGTACCAACCATGGCTTCACATTTCTAACTGGTTGCAGTTTACACTTATTGATAGTCTAAGGGGCCACATAAGTCAAATTAGAACTAGAGTTAATTAAAATAGAAAATAGATGGTTGGCGATCATACCTTCCATCTCCACCACTGAAGCTTGGTGGTCGGCTTGTTTATTATCCAAAGCCACATAAATACATGGCATGCTCCTAGCCACATCATTGACTTTGGTAGCTTCTTGGATGTTGTATATTCTCCTAGTGTTCTGTTGTCTGTGTGGATAATCTCTCAGCAGATGTTATTCTCCGCAACCCCAATATTTCAAGGGTTCTCTCTTTGGGTTATGAGTCTTTCCTGGGGTTGATCCAAAAGTTATATTTCCACTATGGGAGGGGAAATTATGTGTTGTAGGAAAATATCCCTGTGGACATGTAGATTCCCTCTTGAGAGATAGACTCTTAACTCTAAGACAGAAGGTGCTTAACATGGACACTGACTTCCTTTTAGATCTAATCAAGATGATGGGAAAAAGAGAAGGAGGAAAGCATGTACCTTATGAACGTCATTTGTCCTTGCAAGGTCTAGGATGTGCTTCGATCTTGAGCTCTTTGGTAGATCCTGCAAGACAAACAAAAGTACAAACAACTTCCTACTCTACTGGTATTAGCTAAAATAAAGATCCATCTATTGTAGACAAACTTATATGAAACAAATACACGTTTGAAAGAAACAGGCCAAGCATTGATTATATTGATGAGAACAAAGTGTTACTTACAGCCATGGATGTAGTGCAGTAGCTTCACTAAGCTCTCCTTGTCCAAACCCTTGCTTAAACAATCCACACACAGAATGTTGATGTTCTAATACCACTCATGAGATCATAAGTTTGGCATAATTCTCAATCTCCATTCCCCCCTCCTCCATGGAAATACCTCAT
>JASDQU010310176.1:75977-89021 GCA_032191745.1 Picea mariana
TCCTTCCATCACTTATTATGTAAAAGAAAAATCTAAGGTTCAAGCAGTGGAATATCACATCGAGCATCAACAACAATTTCTCCAAATATTAAAGGACAACCTGACCATGGCACATAATCGCATGAAACAACAAGTAGATCAACATCGTAGTGAAAGAATTTTTGAAGTAGGGGACTGGGTGCTTTTAAGACTACAACCATACAAGAATATGTCCCTCAAGCAAGTGAAGAAGGATAATAAATTATCACCAAAGTACTATAGCTATTATAAGGTGTTGCAAAAGATTGGTACTATGGCATACAAATTGGAGTTTCCTACATCTTCACGATTACACCCAGTTGTCCATGTTTCTTTCTTAAAGAAGGTTATAGGTGACAAGATCTCATTTCAAACTATTTCGAGTACTTGACGAGGAAGGAAAAATCATATTGGATACGGAAGCCATCACTGACACAAGAATTTGCCAGCTGAGGAATAGATCCATTTCAGGGTATCTCATTAAATGGAGGAAACTAATGGTTGAAGATTCCACTTGGGAAGATGAGTCTTTTATACAGAAGCATCCAGAGTTACTCAAGCGTTGCATACAACACTTGTCTCAAGGGGAGGGGCATGTTAAGCCCTAAATAGTGGCTTATTACCCCTTATTTGGGGCATATTACATTAGTAATGTTATTTTATTTATGTTGGCTTTAGTCCATTAGTTGTAATTATACCTCCTAGTCTCCTATATATACCAAGGAGACATTTTCATTTGGAATCATCTTGTATTTAGACATTTGTGTGGGCATAATGAGGTTTCCCCCTCGAAGAGGCTTATTATCTGAATTTATCTCTTTTTCAAGGCATTGAGTACTTATTCTAAGGTTTTTCTATGCTATATTTATATTTGGTTCCTAACACCCACCCTCCCCCATTACATGATGCTTAGAAAAACATCCTCCAACTCTTGTTTAATCTCTTTTTCGACTCTCTCAAAAAGAGAAAATATTGTCAAGTGAAATTGTGTCTTTCACACTTGTAAATTGGATTTGAAAGGACATCTATTTGGTGTAAGTTTAACCCTTTTTCAAACCAGGTAGACTAAATTTACAAAAAAGGACACTCTTTGGTGTTAAGTTGTATTGAGCCTATTGTCAGTTCTAGATTTCGCATAATAAGCCTATCACTTCAGGAGTTTGCATCATCAGCCAAGTAGAGCCTTATTTATATCCTTTGCATCTTGACACCCTATACCCCAAGAGGAAACATTCCCCCGATTGTCCATACTCTACATACCCCTCCTTGCATTGAGTATAGTTATGTTCCACTATTGGAACTAGTTTCTTACTTGCAACACTTGTTTCCTCCCCTCCATTATAGCATTCATTTTACTATGAAAAAACAAAAAAATATGGGCGGGAAAATATTATTACCTTATGCTAGCAGTAGTCATGTCTCCTTTGAACAAAGAACAAACTTTTGAGTCCACTTGTCATCAACATTTTGGGTTTAGCATGACCTTAGGAAGCTGATCTCATTACTGAGATTTTACTCCCCCAACTGGTTACCCTTCCAATCCTTATGGAGAGTTTGATTGGTGCCTCTTGCATCATAAATTTTCATCATTGAGTCTATGCTACCATAGTCATCCATATGTCTCATGCTCTTGTTCAAAGGATAACCGTCAGCCTGTGTTGGCCATTTCTTATAACTCTTGACTTTTCATGTCATCCATACCCTCAGTGTGTCTCAAAGTTACATGATGTTGTAAGTCCTACCGTGCACCCTGGTCCTACTTCCCTTATGGGTAGGTAACCTTGAACCCAATAGTTGACATCTCTTCATTGGTCGTTGAATGGGGGGTTTCCCTTATGTTCGATGAAAATAAATCTATTCACACATTGGGATTCGTTCAGTGCCTTGGATGCCATTATAATTATTAGTGGTTTCCTCTCCTTTGTCGACAGTTTTACTCTTTGGATGTTATTCATGGGGTCTTTTTCATGCACTAATTTCATCTGGTGCATGTGGAAGATGCACAGGGTCGTTGGTTCGTGAACATGTTCTTCGTCCGAGTTCCTCCAAATAATCAAGCTCCTACTTTATGCCTCATGATGAATGATGAGAGATTCCTTAATGCTCTCCTTTCAGTGGGTCTCCTTCCATTGAATTCATCCCATCTATTCTGGAAATGATACCTAGAGTCCTATGAGTACCTAGACTCTTACATTCATCAGTGGCAGGTTCTCTCACCATCGACAGTTGTGAATACATCAATGTCTCTTGATCGATGGATTCTTCAAGTGTTCGACCTCAACACCTTTATTCACACTTGTAAGAATGTACTCAGTGTATTAATACCTACTTTCATTATCGGTAGGCTATCTCGCATTTTTTAACGGTATACCTTAATGAGCGGTAATCAAACGAAGTCTAAATGTGTTCAAACTCAACTCATTTATTCACATGATGTAGACTTTCACCTTTGGTGGATCGTGTAAAAGACTTGAAGACATCAATTTTTAGTCGTAGCTTTCCTGATTTGTTGCTATTATTCATTAAACCAGTACTTATATGACTTCAGTGATCATGGGAGATCAGATTGTACTCCATTGAATACAAACATCTTCAGATTGATTTTGAGACTGGTTTTCACTGGGCCTTGTTTGTCACTATGAAATCTTATGGAATGTATCTACTTTTGTATTTCTTATTCATGGCCATGAACATCTGTTTGGTATATTTCCACATGGATCTGCAGTGTAATTCAAATTGGCATCCATTTGCACAAAGCCATTATGGGTTGTAATATTCTTATGAGAAACTAGTTTGTCCAACTAGGTTTCTATTACTCCACTTCTGGGAATTTTAATGTATTTCAGACATCGCAGATACTCCTATGAACTCACACATTAGGGGGCATCTATTTTAGAAATATTTTCCTCACCTCATGAAAACTTTCTCAGAAGGCCTTTTCCATTTCCCTATGCAGACTTGAAGTCCCCTTTTGTAGTTCTCGGAGCTAGAAAACATATTTTTCCACACATACGTGCCCCAACATCCATACAACATGCGTATACATAGGTTGCACCATTACAGCCCACGTACATCGGGTTTTTTTCTCAAAATTAAAAAATGGTGTCGAGTTTCCATGTCACGTTACAGGATCCATGATCCTTGACCTTCCATATATTGGAAACATTCTGACTCAACACTTCAGTTCCATTTGAAGGCTGTAAATGGGCCTTATAAAGATGTGGAAAAGAGGAGAATAATTCAAATTTCAGTGCAAAGTTACTCTAGAGAAATTATTCACTTCATATTGAGTCTGCATCCCTTTGTCCTTTTAAGTCTGAACACATTGTTCAAGCCCCAAGATCTTTCCTATTTAATGGAGAACCTCATTGTCTCTCTTATGTGAGATTTCCTTTGGTGGAGGATTGAAATGGTGGAGGCCTAGGTGGAAGGGACTTAGTTTCTCAGTTTTGAATGTGCCGACATGGAATTTTGTCATTCATACAGTTATGTTGATTATATTTTAATAGAAATACTCTTTTCTCGTCCAATTAATGTCTTTCAAATATTTGAATTATTATTCCATGGGCATATTTGTTGTGAATATTGATGGATTATGCTATTGTATGTGCTAACTTTATATATTATCACCATATTCTTGTGTATATTGGTTGTGAGGACAAGTTGCAAGTGTATTTCTTTGAGTCAAGTTCTCAATGGTGGACTTCATCAAACGTCTGGATGAGGTAGGCTCTTTATCTTGTCTTGTTAGCATATTTATTTATATAGAATACTTGAGATAAGAGTTGATTTCTACAGTAATTTATGTCTGTTGTCGTTTACCCCATATCATAGAGTGATTTTCCTCATAACACTAAGGCGGATGCCACCAACCTAGTGCTTGACTGCAAGGTGAAGGAAATTTTGCAAGTGAAATGTGAGAAGATTGTGCTGGAAAAGGAGGAGGAGAAGTAGTGTACATATAACTTAGAGAAGAAGCTTGCAAAGGAATATAAGAGCATACCATACTACACACAGGCACACTAGGTTACAGCAGAAGTGAAGATACATAATATTGTGCAGGAAATGGAGAAGTACAAACAATATATAGTGGACTTAACAGAAAAACTGACTCCAAGCACACCTCTATAAGTACGGGAGTAGAGAAATTAGAAGGATACTACGCACATAGAGAGTATAGCATAGGAGGTTAAATAAGTGGCAGAACTGTATGACAGGACTACACATATTTGGACCATCCCGAAAGAGGATGAGACGATCTAACAGCTGGAGCAGAGGGAGGAAAAACTAAACATTGTGGTTTAGAAATTAAAGAAGGGGCAGAATACCATGGACATATCCCTAAGATTGAGGGTCACGTAGGAGCTGAAAAATTTGTAGGCAGAGGTAAATACTGTGTAAGAGGAGAAACAAGAAAGGCAGGCTCAGTTGGATTCATTTTATCAACAAGACGAATGAATGATAGACGAGCTCCAAACAAAGAAAGGAATATGGGAACATGCACTAGAAGAAAACAAAGAACTGTTGAAAGTGCACATGGCAATGCAGGATTTGGAGACACTAGCAAGAAAGAGCACACATGCTAAGGAGAAAGAGACATAATTTGGAAAGAATTTTCATGCGCTAGAGGTAGAGCTGCAGAAAGTGAAATAAGGATAAGTGGCTTGGGATGAGACACATGTTATGTTGGGGTCGTATTGGAACAAGAATTTTTGGGAGAACAATGCAAAAAATGAGGCAAATTGGACTAATAAGGAGAGCATGCCATATTTTGAGGAAAAGAAGTATGCATGACAGGATTTACATAAATATAGTGCAAATGTGGATAAACCTAGCCATGTTAGGGTTAGGGTTTTGGAGTCATATTGTAAGGGTTTAGCCCAATTTTCTAGCATAAATAGAATAAGTCTAAGGTAGAATTGGGAATCAATCTATCTATCTATCTATGTATCCCATATAGGCTTTGTGACATTTTGGTATGACCTTTTGAGTACTTGGAGCATATTTTTGTAGTTGAATTCTATTTGCAAGAGTTGTGGATCTTGGATGGAGTTAATCCGGATATGTAGTTGATGGTCAGATTGCAATATGTGGAGCTTGGTGCAATCCTGGTCCTCCTCACTACTCTCCATTATCCTATGATGTAATGTGTGCAACTCCTTTTAATGAATAAGAAAACAAGAAGAAGATATTTGTGGACACATCCCCAAGGGGGCTCAACCATGGTAAAAATCTATGTGTAATGTGTCAAAATGTGTTATTATTTATGCAATTATATTTTGAATCATTAGATAGATGAATGAATGGATTTAATTACAATGTGCACTAGAATAGATATGCAGAATAAATGCTATGAATGAATGAATGAATGAATGGATCTGATGAATATTATAATAGAATGCATAGTTAAGTTGAAGTAAGAAGTAAGAAAGAACATTCCCCAATCCCTTCCAAGACTATAGACACCTTCATCCTGCAGTCACCCATAAACCATCTCGAGTGAGACTACGTTGTGAACTCTGTGCACGGTGTAGCCTTCTAGTTTACCAGAAGGGCCGATGGTGATAAGGGTTTTGTTGGAGAACTAAGGTAGAACCTGATTCATCCCATAAGTCCAACAATCACTAGTTGAGAATGAGCTATCGAGAGGATTCAATCCTTTAGGAATTTTATTGTCTTTAGGAAAACTTATTTCCTTTGGATTTTATGGCTCATTTTGAATAAAAGAACACATGTTTTCATCGTCAGGGAAAACTTTCCATGATTCCTCATTATTGGGAATATGAGGTTGATACAAGGATAAAAAGTGAAATTAGGTCTTTGAGGAAATAATTTCCTTTTAGGTGAAGTTTCAAAAACAACTAACCTTTTAGCTATTGAATTCAATTCCATTTTGATGTGAGTCATGTTAAAGGACAATGGATTTTGAATTAAAGTCCAAAAATCTTGGGTGTATCATTTTAGAAAATTGTTATTAGAATTATAGATTTTTCTAGACATATTTACAAGAAGTTCCTAGTCTCTAAAAATAATTCGAAGACCACAGCCAAGGTTGTAAGAATTTTCGATTCCTAACAGCAAGGCCTTAAATTTAGTAACATTGTTTGTACAAGCAAATTATAGTCTATCGGAAAAATTGTAAAGCTTACCTACAAGAGAGTATGATATAATTCATGCTCCATTACCTTAACTTGAACATGCACCATGAAAGTGCATATGACATATGCCATCATCATAGTCCTCTGTTTATTCAAGAGGAGCATCATCTTCATCAGAAAAAATATAATACACACCCATATCTTCCTCAATATAATTTACATTGGGTTGAGGAACTTTCTTAATATATAGTGAAATTCATGCTTCCCTTAAAACAATGATATTCTTCCCATTTTTAGGGATGGAAATATGTGAACGATCTAATTATATATAACCACCAATTAGGGCCTAATAATCCATACCCAAAATAATTTATTAATTACTAACATGCATGTCGATTACTTGAAAGTTGAAAGTGGTTCTAATTTCAGGATGTGCACATAAAACTAGAGTTATATCCTTAATTTCACTGATTGTTGAATGTTGTTGATTATTATAGGATAACATACTTCTCACATTTTCATTTGTACAAGATATTCCTAGTTTTTCCATAATAATATTGGACATAACACTTGGACTTGATTTGCCATCTATTATGAAACAATGAGTTATCCTATCCATAATTTTTATAGAAATATAAAAGGGAAAATTTTTTACATGATTCCTAAAATTATTTACACATATGTTGGCACAGGGGTAGACCCAGGTTTCAACTCTTAAAAACACACCAACAAAACCTCCACTATAGGACCTTTCGGCAACACCTGCGAAGAAGGAAAAGTCTCACCCGAGGTAGAAGGAGGGGGGTTACAGGACGCAGGTGTCTGTAACCAGGCTGGGACATAGATCTATGATACAATCACTTCACAGAATATTCTATTAACACTTAGAAGGTGATATGCATTAGTTTATTAACATCACAGAGCATACTAGTAATAACAAATGATTATATATCCTGATCACTTAGCACTTTGTTATATATAACATTATTTACCCTTAACACAAGCAAAGAACTTAAGAAACCACTAGATATATCTATCATACATACTAGTAAAAGCACTGAGTAGATTCATAACATAAATAACACAGCACAAGGCAAGCCAAAGATACCAGATATACATGGTTCACCCTAGTGTGGGGCTATGTACACCAACCGCTTTGCCTCTTTATTATTCATCCAAATCTTACACTCATTCACTCTTGTGCACTAAGCCACAAAGTCGATCTTTGCACCAGAAATGAGATCTGCGCATTAAGCCCCAGATCCTCCTTCCATAACTAGGTCAAGGCACAGAGCTAACTCTCTATCAAGCACAAACCATTAAAAAATATACATTCTTTTTCACAAAGCAACTCGAACTACTTTCACTTAGCTCCAAAAAAACTACTTCTTCTACAATATATTCTTCTTTATTTATAGTATTACAAACCCTTACAATAAGGCCTAAACATGGGAAAACCCATGGGCCAAAATACTATAAAACCATTAAAAAACCTAGAGGACCCCTTACTCGGTCCACATAGTCTACAAAATAAGTGATATCCATGATCTTAGCTCTACCTAGGTGCTCCTTCTTCAACTAGCGTGTTAAAGTCCAAAAGTGGGCCAAATATGAACAAGGTTTCCTCAAAACTTGGTCGAGGGCCAACGTCCCCCCAACACTCAACTGTGACTCGTCCCGAGTCACTCAAGTCTGGACAACACTGCTTTGAAAGACTCAAGCTTAACTCAAGATTCCTTGACTTGCTACTTTGCCTGAGCCTCCTGCTCAATGAGCTACTGGATCGTCTACTCTGTAACAGGCCCTTCCAAGTGTTGTTCTATTGTTGTAACCACTTGTTCTAGTTTTGAGCCCTATCCATCAATCTCTTCGAACACCTTTCAATCTTCATATTGCATAGGTTGTAGCTTCAACATGACTTCCATCACCTTGCCCTAGAGGGTAGTGATCTGTTGTTGTACTGCGCGTTGCTCCTGTGATCTCTTCATTATTTATATTGAGGTGAGAAACTTCGACTACACCTGCACTAAAAATGCATGTTGTTGTGCCTCTGGCAACTGTGCTTCCAGCTTCCTTAGCTATGGATCCTCGACGAGGCATTCATATTTTTGGTTGCTCATATCACTTATTTGTTTACATTCTGAGGCAAGGGCTCTTATTATTACTACTGTTTTCTTAGCAGTCTCTTCCCTCTAGTCACGCACCTTCTGGGGAGTGCTCGGTAATGTTTGGGCTTCCAAATATTTTATCCTAGCCTAAAGTTGTTGGAGGGTCTCAACAAGCTTCACTATTTGAGCTTTGAATGACTCCTTCTCTTCCTTTTCCAATCCTATCATAGAGTGACATGCTTTATTTACCACTTGTTTGACCATGGCCCACTCTGTAAGAAGTTGCTCCTTTTCCCTCTGTAGCTGGGCTTTTTCCTCTTGATGCTTCACCTGAAGCTCTTCTTTGTTGTTTTCATGAGTATATACACTATCCTATGATACTCGTAACTGCACTAAGACTTCGTCCTTCTCCTTTTTCAAGGCTTTTGTATCCTTCTCCTTATCTTCCTAGACACTCTGGAACTGGGCTTCTATTCCATCTATAAGTCTTCTCAATTGGTCTAGTTCATCCCCCAATTCTACATTCTGTGATGAGGAAGATGCTAGCGATGGAAAGGGTACTGCGCGGACCAAGAAAACATCTTGGTGTACTTCCTTCAATTCTCTCTCAATTCTCATGTATAGCTCCTCCTGCTACTCTCCATATCTCTGCAACATGTCCTCTGATGCATCCTCCATAGCTCCGCGGACCAGACTAATGTCGTCCTCAGTGAGTTTCACCTCCAACTGGGGTTTATTAGCATGTTTCTTCTTCTTTGTTGAGGGTTTCTTCAGATAAACCTTCCTCTTTTACGGTGTCATTGTCCCAATGGGGGGATCCTCAGGCAGTGTAGCTTCACCTCCTCCTTGTTCTTCTTCTACATCAGCTCCTCCTCCTTATCCTTCTTCTTCTTCTCCTCCTCCTCCTCCAGAGATAGACCTATTATCTTCAAAAAATTTGACCTCTTCATCAATCTCTATATCCTGGAATTCCTCCTTATTTTTCTTCTTCTTCGTCCCACTGGACTATCCGACATGCTCAACCCAGATAACTATGGGGCTTCCTATGGTGTCAGTGTTGGATAATTCTTCATCAGTAACAAGTACAAGAAATTCATCTAGCCATTCCTTTGTAATCTGCTCCATGTATTCATCTGTCAGCTTGTAGTATGACTGCAATTATTCTTGGTTCTCATCTCTGTGTGCAGTGATGTAGATGAAATGGGGGTCAGCGTGAAACTTTGGAATGGGTTGGTACTGGTGCAGGGTGCACTATGTCATTCGCGGGAATGATTCGATGGTGACTTTTAACTACTAATAGTATGCATGAAACACGGCATTGGACTGCCACTGCTTCATCATGTTGTTGGTATACCACAAGGTTGAAAACTGAGCAACAAACGGCTCTGTAGGTTCGATCTCTGGGAAAGTGGCTCCTTCAGGCATTTTCCAAGTGACAAATGCAATCAAAATGATCAACCAACTGTAATGGAATTCATATCCCAAGTCCTCGGCTTCGCAAAAATATTTCTCTAGCTTGTTTATGAGGTAGTTCTCCCAGTTCATTTTCATTCCCTCCACACACTTTTCTACGAGGTCCACCACGAACCCGGTGACCTGTGTGGGGTGGTTCTTCCTTACTAGCTTGCTAGCTAGGTGTTGACAAGAAAGGCACACTAATCCATCTTGTATAGAGGCTACCTTGTAACCTCACTTTCCTTTCTCTACCTATACATAAGATTCCTTGATGCGCTGCACCAAAGATCTGTCTGAGGCCTTCCCTCGATAAAACTACTGAGGGTTAGGACCCTTCATGCTCAAACCTGTGATTTGGTGGATCAACATCATATCCATAGTAATCCTCCTATCCATCCATAAGTATCCTCCATGATAACACGACAAAAGGATTTTAATGCAAGCGTTAACCTCTTGGTGGTAGCCAAAATGTGGTATCTTCATCACCTTTAACATAGTGGACTCCACCCCCGGATGGGGTGACATGTCACTCAGGGGCCATAGGTGGATTTCCACTCGGCCCAGGCATAAATGCCATTTGCAACCACCCACGCGCCTGTATTAACCATGGGGGACGGATATAGATGCAGTGGCAGGACGGAGAGACCCTTCTCGTGAGCGAGCATTTACAATTGCAGTGTACCCGGGACAGCAAGAGTTAAAGGAAGGAGGATGGCCTCGGATCTAGATTATTTGGATTTTAGTTTGCCCGGATAGGGCGGGACTGCACTCACCTCGGCTCTAAGTTCTTCCTGGATGCTCAGGTGCAACCCAATTCTCATCGTGTCTAGCATTCATTGTGATGCTCTGGTGTGACTTTGCGTTTTTCTTATAGCCCGGTCGCTCTGGTGTGGTCCAGCATTCTCGCTGCATTTCTTTCTGACCACCACGAGACAGAGCACGCTCGCCTGTGCTTCGCACCTTAACTTGCAATTGCATACGCTCTGCCCCTGGTCAATTGGCCTTCACCTGCACTTGCCCTGCTCATTCTTCATGGCCCGGCAGCGAGGCAGACCTCGTCGTGGCGCGGCTTGGGAGGCCCAAAAGGCACAGAGGCGTCATAAGGAAAAGCTGGAATGTTCCTTGGCACTAGCGACGTCCATTCTTAGAAAGAAAACCAGGGCTAAAAGATGGGTGCGGCTTGCCATCATAGCTGAGCCTGGAGTTGGATGCAGTCGAAACGTTAAAGGGAACGCGTCGGAAGGTTTGCAAAAAGATGGTCCGGAGGAGGAGTCTCCCCCCTGTATTGTGGTTGAAGACCCAACTTTGGAGGACCTGCCGTTCTTAGTGCAGACTCGAGAGGCGACCCACTTGGAGGCCTGCAATCCCACTCCAACCATGCTCGATGACACCCCCGGCTGTATCGTGGAGGAAATTCCCTGGCCTGGTGATGACACTTGCAGTTGCCAAGGTGCACAGGCGATCGACGTAGGCTCGAAGAGCGCAGAAGCTAACGTGTAGCGGAAGGGGCTTGAAGCAGGTTCTAAAGCGGCGGAGGACGTGGGTGGCATCATGCATAATTCGTTCATTCGGGATGAACACCTGGCTCTGATGTTTGATATTCGTGGGCACCTGTCGGATCTGGAATACCGGGCTCTCCTCATGGGCCAACGCATGGACATGCTCCTTGATGCATTTTCCAATGCACCAGCCAAGCGGAGATGCCCCCTATGCGCGCAAGCTTTCACTATCCTAGCAGGGACCACGCGGCAGACCAGCAAGGATGACAGGTCACTCGGCACCTAGGCTTCTTTTGATCTTTCAGTTTTCAGTTTTATATGCTACCTTGGTTCCTAGTTTTATGATATTAATGTTACATGTGTATCTAGACCATTTGACATCTGTCCTAGTTTCCTACGGGCAGGACAGATGCCACTCTGTCATTATGATTTTCATGTTATTGCTGCTCGCCCTCTATATATGCTGGTTTCCGATAATCGGCAGCATTTTGGGTGGCTCCAGACCTACTCTTTTTCATACTCTGTAAATTTTTTCTATCTAATATAGCAGGTTCCACTTTTTTATTTAAAAAAAAACATAGTGGACTCCACCAACCCCTTAATCCATGGTTGTGAGACAAAGAGAGTTTTCTTTCTGTTTGACTTCATCAAGTATCGGTGGGGTGCTAACATAGCATAGTTCTTCCTATCTCCTAAGTTGAAGTCATTGTTCTTCAACAACGGGATCTATCCTAACTAACTTCTGACTACACGAATTCCTTTCATAATGTACACGGTGAACAAAGAATACTCAAAATCCTGAGGGATAATGTTTTGGTTAACAACGCTAGCCAAAGTTGTAATATAATCAGGTAGAATCGATGGGAGTGTCTTCAAATTATCTAGATCACCGCGGTGCTTACTTTGTTGTTCAACTATGGGGTTGACACGGACTCAACACCGTCCAGTTGAAGGGGAAGCCCGCAAGCCCCTAGTTGACTATACCTAAACACCTTCAGATATCGTTATGTCGGCCATTAGCTTCTTAAGGACTCCCTCGAGAGACTTCTCCAATTCACTAGGTTTGCCTGACATTCTCTCTTTTATCAGATAAGAGGGGTAGAAAAATGGGCAGCGGGGTAGACAAACTGATAGGTGGGGTCTAGTTCCAGATAACAAAGCTCAACACTTGGACAATTTTGTTCTTATCTCTATCAATCACTATTGTAGGGAAATATCCCTATGGACGGGTAGATGTCCTTTTGAGAGATAGACCCTTAACTCTAAGACAGAAGGTGCTTAACATGGACATTGACTTCCTTTTATAGCTGATCAAGCTGATCAACAAAAGAGAAGGAGGAAGGCATGTACCTTATGAACGTCATTTGTCCCCGCAAGGTCCAGGATGAGCTTCGATCTTGAGCTCCTTGGTAGATCCTCCAAGACAAACAAAAGTACAAAAGACTTCCTACTCTACTGAGATTAGCTCAAACATAGATCCATATACTGTAGACAAACTTATATGGAACAAGTACAAGTTTGAAAGAAACAGGCCAAGCATTGATTTATATTGATGAGAACAAAGTGTTACTTACAGCCATGGATGTGAGTGCAACAGCTTCATCAAGTTCTCCTCATCCAAACCCTTGCTTAAACAGTCCACACACGGAATGTTGATGTTCCAAATGACATCTTCCTCATGAGATCATAAGTTAGATGCTCTAAACTCCTCTATCTCCTCCTCCCCCATGGAAACCCCTCATTATATAGCATTTGGAGGCTTAACCACCATGGAGAGGATCTCTCATCAGATCCACTAAGAAAGGGATCTCTAAGATATTTAGGGAGAAAATATCTCTTAATGATTTTGGGGAGGAAATATCTATC
>JASDQU010310176.1:89071-122254 GCA_032191745.1 Picea mariana
AAAGTGGTTCCTTCAGGCATTTTCCAAGTGACAAATGCGATCAAAATTATCAGCCAACTATAATGGAATTCATATCCCAAGTCCTGGGCTTCACGACAATCTTTCTCTAGCTTGTTTATGAGGTAGTTCTCCTAGTTCATTTTCATTCCCTCCACACACTTTCCTGTAAGGTCCACCACAAACCTGGTGACCTGTGTGGGGTGGTTATTCCTTACTAGCTTGCTAGCTAGGTGTTGACAAGAAAGGCACACTAATCCATCCTGTATAGAGGCTACCTTGTAACCTCACTTTCCTTTCTTTACCTATCCATAAGCTTCCTTGATGCGCTGCGCCAAAGATCTGTCTGAGGCCTTCCCTAGATAAAACTACTGAGGGTCAAGACCCTTCATGCTCAAACCTGTGATTTGGTCGATCAACATCAGATCCATAGTAATCCTCCTATCCATCCATAAATATCCTCCATGATAACATGACAAAAGGATTTTAATGCAAGCGTTAACCTCTTGGTGGTAGCCAAAATGTGGTATCTTCATCACGTATAACACAGTGGACTCCACCAACCCCTTAATCCATGGTTCTGAGACAAAGAGAGTTTTCTTTATGTTTGACTTCATCAAGTAGCGGTGGGGTGCTAACATAGCATAATTCTTCCTATCTCCTAAGTTGAATTCATTGTTCTTCAACAACGCGATCTATCCTAACTGACTTCTGACTACACGAATTCCTTTCAGAATGTATGCGATGAACAAAGAATACTCAAAATCTCGAGAGATAATGTTTCGGTTAACAGCGCTAGCCAAAGTTGTAATATAATCAGGTAGAATCGATGGGAGCATCTTCACATTAGCTAGATCACTGCAGTGCTTACTTTGTTGTTCAACTATGGGGTTGACATGGACTCAACGCCGTCCAGTTGAAGGGGAAGCCTGCAGGCCCTTAGTCGATGATGCCTAAACACCTTCAGATATCATTATGTTGGCCATTATCTTCTTAAGGAATTCCTCGATAGAATTCTCCAATTCACTAGGTTTTCCTGAAATTCTCTCTTTTATCAGATAGGAGGGGTAGAAAAATGGGCAGCGGGGTAGACAAACTGATAGGTGGGGTCTAGTTCTAGATAACAAATCTCGACACTTGGACAATTTTGTTCTTAGCTCAGTCAATCACTATTGTAGGGAAATCTCCCTATGGACAGGTAGATCTCCTTTTGCAAGATAGACCCTTAACTCTAAGACAGAAGGTGCTTAACATGGACACTGACTTCCTTTTATATCTGATCAAGTTGATGAACAAAAGAGAAGGAGGAAGGCATGTACCTTATGAACGTTGTTTGTCCCCGCAAGGTCCAGGATGAGCTTCGATCTTGAGCTCCTTAGTAGATCCTCCAAGACAAACAAAAGTACAAAAGACTTCCTACTCTACTAAGATTAGCTCAAACATAGATCCATATACTGTAGACAAACTTATATGGAACAAGTACAAGTTTGAAAGAAACAGGCCAAGCATTTATTTATATTGATGAGAACAAAGTGTTAATTACAGCCATGGATGTGAGTGCCGCATCTTCATCAAGTTCTCCTCGTACAAACCCTTGCTTAAACAGTCCACACACGGAATGCTGATGTTCCAAATGACATCTTCCTCATGAGATCATAAGTTAGATGCTCTAAACTCCTCTATCTTCTCCTCCCCCATGGAAACCCCTCATTATATAGCATTTGGAGGCTTAACCACCATGGAGAGGATCTCTCATCAGATCCACTAAGAAAGGGATCTCTAAGATATTTAGGGAGAAAATATCTCTTAATGATTTTGGGGAGGAAATATCTCTCAAGGATTTTAAGGAGGAAATATTTCAACCATCCATGAGATCCCCCACCTTCCCTAAAAAATAGGAAACCAAATGTGAAGTGGATTCTCACACTTAATTAATTTCTTTTCCATGATTCTTACACTTAATCAATTTCTTTTCCATGAATATTAATAATAATTCATGTGTACTTGGTATTTTGGCCTTCATATAATATATCCCTCCTCCACATTGACTAGGGATTATGACATAGTTTATTCCATGGTGTCAGGGTGTATGAGAAACTTATATGACATTTTACGAAACTTAGGGTGAGGTACAGTTTATTCCATGGTGTCAGGGTGTATGAGACACTTATATGACATTTTACAAAACTTTGGGCGAGGTACCTAGGTGTGAAAATTTCATGTGTAACAGAATGCCCCCTAAAGTGTGAGGTCAGAAGATAGAATGATGGCTGAAACACTTTACAAATCTTTAAAGCAAGGATGTGGACTCGGAGAACCTGGAAGAAGCTGCAAACAACCATCATACAAATGTTATGACATGTTTCAAACCCAAGGCAGGCATACCTATGCTTGAGTGATAAAAGACTTTCAAGGTATGGATGCCATAAAATACACTGCGGATCCATAATTATATTGACAAAAAAGGTATAGCCACTGAAGATACACTGTGGATCTATACTCCCATGACCTGAACCGATTGTATCCACGAAGAATACACAGTGGATCTACGAGATGACAAGACATAGCCACAACCAATACAAAGTGGATCTATGTGACAGTATATGTGTCAATATTCAAGAGAAACTCCGTCGCAACTTGGGAAAAGTACATGTCAGAGTGATCACTCAACCCAGGGTCTTCTTACTGATCCTGATGTAGTACAATTCTAACCATGTGAATAGATGTCCTAATGTCGAACATGGCATAAACCACTTGATTATTGGTCAATGATGTAAACCGTTAACAAGCGCGAGGGAGGTCACCATTGATGTCAATGATTCCCAAGGTACTTTAGTACATTCCAATGAATGTGAATGGATGAGCTAAAGTTGAACATCTGTGAAATCATTCGATCAGAGGTCAATGATGTAAACCTGCTGTCGAACGTGAGGAGGCCTACCATTGAGGCATGCAGGTCCCAAAGTACTAACTGGTTTCTAAGTCTAATTCTTGGATAATGTGTTGAAGTCAACAGGAATAGACTCATCGAAGGAGGGCCTTGATGTATCCCCCATCAATGACACGAAACAAAAACAAAGATGTAATTCGTAGATCGAATGAACATGGACTGACATGAGTATTGAGACAAGATATTTGTGATGGCTAACTCTCGAGGAAAATACTTCCCTTGAACATTGAGGCACAATAGCAGAAACATGACATGGACCAAAACACGATGATGCAGATATTGTGACTTCGTCGGGTGACCCAAAGGAGTAAGAAAAACTCAGTGGATTGGTTCAGTGCAAAGGTTCAGTGGATTAATATGTGCGCAAAGACAAAGTGCCATGTTCAAGGGTGACTCTAAGAGTTACTGGTAACATTCTCAAAAACTGCTTGGCTTGCTTCTTTCAATTTTTCCCCCATCCAGATAGATGAGTACCTCTTTTTAATTTAATGATATCGAGGATGGTAACACATGATCGATATAAATCACCTTCGGTAAGTTCCTCTTCCTTTGTTTAACGAATTGGAAGAAGTAATATTTCGGTCCCATATCGGCCCTTCAATGTATGATTGTTAAATGAGTCTAGAGAAGGTAAACTCGGTGGTTTTTCATATTTAGAGAGTCTGAAAACAACTTAAAGGTGACTCCAATGTTGTCCTTTTTTGCAATGTTAGTCTCGCGAGGCCGAAAAAGAGATAAATTATCACTCAAAAGACACCCTTTCAAACCTTTTAATGAGTGGGAAAGGAAGCAAGATCACTCGACAATCTTTTCATGTTTAGAGAGTCTGAAAAGAGCTTAAAGACAACTCCAGGGGGTTCTTTTTTGCGTATCCATACAAGTCCGAAAAAGAGATAAAATTTTACCTAGATGCATTCTCATTTGTTTATGAACATGAGAAAGAAAAAAGACTAAGCTCGGTATGCCCCCAGCTTGAAATCTAGTGGATTAACTCTAGAATGATCATCAAAGGCTAGAGACATGCCCTCCAAGATTCAATTCATTCATCGACTTTGAGGTTGTCACCAATTTCTCTACTATATGAGAAAAAGGAGAAGGGTGAATGAAAAGAAGGTTCAAGAGAGGTGACTATTTCATTTTTTAACGAGCTCGACAAAGGAAAAGAACTATGCTCAGGGTTTTGGGTTCGATCCCCAGATTGTTGTTTCATTTTTTAACGAGCTTGCTACAAAGAGGAAAACCATGCTCATGGCCTCTGTTTCATTTTTTAACGAGCTTGCCATAGAGAAGAGAAACTATGGTCATGGACTCTACTTGATCATGGCTTCCAAGAGAATAATTCTTTGGAAGGATACCATGTCAAGGGACAAAACTCGGTCATGGCTTCCAAGAGATCTTCGTTGGATGGAAGATAATCACTCTGGAAGGATACCATGTCGAGGATCGTGACAGGGGTAAGGAGATCAGGCTCCAATAGCCCTTCCAAAGAAATCACCATGTCAACTACCGGATCCAAATCATTAGAAGTCGAAGGCATGGGAGACGATAGAAAATTGACATCAGGAGGGGAGATAGACTGTATATCTGCCCAATTTTCTTCACAAGGGAGAAGAAAAGAGGATTGATGATGGATATCATCCCGAGGTAGCTCATCAATGCTCAACATTTCCATGATAGATTCATCTCAGGGAAAAATTGGGGAAATGTAATTGATCGTAGACGACAAGGAACCCAATCATGATTGCATTGAGGAACCGTCATGTGCCAATAGATGTTGGTCATCCGACGAGGGAGAAGTGGATTGGATAGAAACGTATGATGTTTCGGCTGGAATAAGTGGAATTATGTCACCTAGTGCATCGAATTCCAATGGGCTAGGTACAATCTAAGGGTCAGATGATTCCAAAGATTGATAAACACCAATCGAAATCATATCGATGGTGGAAATATGATGTGTAGTCGGTGGAAGTGGTGTAGGGAAGGCACCCATGAAGATAGAATATTTCATTAAGCCAACACCAACACTTTCATACATGATCTTGTGGTCTCCCAAGAAAGGAATATTGTTGGTAGTGGGAGCACAAGCATCAGTCGTGCAGAAATCCAACTGATCAACAGTGACAATTTTTCCCTGATGAGGAAATTGTACACATCAAAAGACCGACGAGACAACGACAGTCATAGCATAAAACCAACTTCTTCCAAGTAAAAAGTTGTAATCAAGGGGAGCATCGACCACCTCGACATCAACAGTATTCATTTTTCCACTCAATTGGATGGGCGAGGACTGTAAACGCCCATGGGGATGAAAACCTTGCCCATCGAAGGTGCATAACATCATTGGGGATTTGTTAAGTGTGGGTGATTTTAAACCTTTCCAACATGCTAAAGACATGACACGAGTTGAGGCTCCCTCATCTAGAATAGTTCGGTGGATTTTTTGATTGTGAACAACAACATCAACTTGAAAATCAAGTTGGTGGGAGAGTTGAGATGCATAATTTTTCAGGTTAAACATGATATGGTTGGAAAACTCAGGATCAACAGCACTGATAGCAGCCAGGAGCATTCTACGTTGATTGGGGGAGTGCTGTAGAACTTATAACATAGACATAGCACACGGTGCTTGAGACAAATCTTCAACAATGTTGTAGTTCTGGGTTGCACGTGAACTAAGATTAAAGGCAGCTTTACGGATAATGCTCTTAGGAGGGTGTAAGATAGAGTCGAACACAGGTTTCTCAATCTGAAGTGGTCCATATGGAGGAGTAATCGATGGAATATGAATGAAGGACGATGATGGATCCTGTAAAGTACTGGTACTGTTAGTGTCTTTTCCTTTGTCAGGGTTACCTGGTGTGTCGTATGTCTTAGAGAGAGTGTTCAAATTAATCCCATTAAACATATAAATATGTGCACTAGTCGAGGCCTCATCATGAGGATGGCTAGAACTACCCCCAGGAGAGGGGGTTTGAGCAACCATAGATAATTGTTGTGGAAAAGGTTGAGTAANTTGTAATGTGGACAGTCTCAAGTGTAGTGATCGTCACCACAAATGATGCACGGGAATTTCAGTTTCCATTGTGGTTGTGTTTCGGTAGCAGGTGTGTGAGCTAGATTTTTTGGTTGTTCATTGTTATTGGTATTTTTTGATTTATTATTTGTTTTCTTCTTACCTCTGGATTGTTGTGAAGGGGCAGATTGAACTGCATTCACCCCAAATATCTGAGTTTGGGGGGAGGTAGAGGAGAGTGTGGTCAATTGGAAAGTAGATTGAGTTTTGATGGAACCGATAACACCATCTGCATGATATGAGGATGACAGCTTAGATGGATCGGTATTAGCTCGAGAAGCATTCTGAAGAAAATCATACAAAGTACCAGATTGTGAATAACCCAAATCTAAGTACTGAGCCCGAGAAATGGCTTCTTCCTCGGTGACCAAACCACCCATAGCGACATCGCGAGCGATCGGGGGTAAAAGTGATTTAGTAAACCATTCCACCAATAATATGTCAAGAATGGTTACCTTGATCATCCTTCATCGTCATCTCCACTCATGAATATGGTTAGAGATATGCATGGAGTCAGTTTGACAAAGGGAGGTCAAGAGTTTAGTACCTGTCTCATAGTGAATAGGTAGTTGAAAGTGAGTGAGGAAAGACATGGCAAGGAAATTGAAATTATGAAAAGAAGCACGTGGTAGTTCAATATACCACTTTGCTGCCGAAGCTGTAAGTGTTCGCTGGAAAAGACACAAATGTACAGAATCATCCATGAGGGAGTTTGATGAACAACACAAATGGAAAGTCATCACATGGTTGTTTGGATATTCACTAGATTTTTCGTCAAATTTTGGAATATCAGAAGGAATTTTAGCTGGAATGACTGGCCAAACCAGTGAATGAAAAATAGGATCATTAGTTAACCGAGACAAAGCAGATGATACTGGTACATTATAGAAACACCAGTAGGAGCATAAACTAGGTTAGGCGGATAGTTGAACCAGTAGGTCCTCCTACATACGGTTGTTGTTGGCCAGGATAAGCAGGATTCGATGATGGATGAGAAACATTTGCATAACTCAGTGGGTTTTGAGCATTATAGGTCAGGTGATTTTCTTTCCCATGAGGAAGATAAACATTTTTCTCTTGAGGATGGTAAGGAGTAGATCCCAGAGGTGGATACACATTAGACCCATGAGGAGGATAAGACTGTTGTCCCGGAGAACTCTAGGTGGTGTTTGGGATGTGGCCCAGATAAGGTTGTCCGTAATATGTTCCGGAAGGAACAGGATTTGATACCCCTCCTAGTGGGTTATTATATGAGTGCCCTCCAACATGGGGTTGAATAAAAGTGTTGCCTGAAGATACTCCCCAGGATTTTGAAGGGTTTCCAGCAAACGAAGGTTTCCCCCCTGCTAGCGGTGGATTAATGACCGGGGTATGACTGGAAAACAAAGGTTTCCCTCCAGGAGGAGCATGAAAAGGGGGTTGTCCCCTGGGAGGGGTAGGCCCACCATAGGATGGTAGTCCTCCCAGTAGGGAATGGTTTGTTAGATGGTGGTTTCCCTCTAGATGGTTGTGTTTGGCTAGCAAGGGTCTGCATTCTCGGGTGAAAACATGTCCCAGCAGGATTGTGTGGAACATGTGGAGCTGTAGAGTAAAATCTGGTAACAACGGGGGTAGAGATTGAAGTTCCTTGGAGATGAGTAGAGGTGATGAGTCCAGCATGAGGATGGAGTTGTACTGACGTAAGAGTAGGTTTAATGACCTAATCGACTGGGTGATTCATGGTTTGACCGAATGGTACTGTTTCACCAGGAGGTTCATGAGGATGAAAGGGTTGTCGAAAGGATTCAAAATGTTCATATAGATCGTGTCCCGATGAAGTCCTCCATACAGAACGAGCAGGTGTGGGATTTGTATCTACTGCAGTGCTAGGATGAACAGGAGTCCTATACTCATCACCAAAGGTTGGTTCTGTGGATCCCGTATATGTTTCGGTAAAATTTCTCTCCGGTAATCATGGGACCTCTTCATCTATGACTTTCCCAAGGGAGTCCAAATGAAGAAAAAGTGGTTCGAGAGGGGTTACCAACACAAATGTAGTAGTGTGAGGAGTTGGATTTTCAACCATAACCAAAGTGCCTTCTGAGTTATCCAACAAAGGAGCAATAACACTTCCAACGTCTAATTGATTTTCTACCTCTCCACGGTAGTTGTCTTATGGAGGGTTAGGGGGTAAGGGTTGATATCCTTCCAGAGGTAGCCCTTGCATCCTACATGATCGACGAAGACCTTTATCATCTATAGGCTCAATTTTGGAGAATAATAGAACACACTGAAAATCTAGGGCCAACTAGCAAAAATCAACAACATATGCTAATAAAATCTAGGAATCAACCAAGCAAACAAAACTTCTCTTGATGATCGTACTAGTTGGTGATGAAATCCAATGTCTCATGATCAAGTCAAGAAGGGGCTAGGATATGGTGGAATAGTTACAATGGCGACCTTCTTAATGGACTTTCACCTTGGTGCAAGCTTCCATGCAGTAATTGTGGATTTACCCTCCAAGGAGCCCGAGTGAGTTTGAACAATGTCTGTTCCAGGTAGAGTGAGACTTCCCTTCACCGTCACCTAGTATAAGTACCTAAATATTCTGGCTACTAAGGTCACCAGCTTGCAATTAGGCCTTAGGTAGGTACAGTCGACAGTCCAGTCCGAATGTAAGGGCAGGGTATCGAGCCCAAAATCAACTTGAAAGGCTTCCACTCAACATTGTAGGTATACCTTCAAGCGACCCCCATAATATGATCCGACTACTACAATCAATCAAACCACAGAGGGATAATATTCATAGCTTTCCTAAGTGCGACCTCGTGCATAACCCCTGTGTGAGAGGGGGATCCCAGAAAACTGATACGACAATTGGATTTGACTCTCCCTAGCTCAGGATGCTAATGTTTGTTTTTAAAAACTTTGGAGAGTTTTACTCACAGCCTAATCCAAAGTGTTAATCCTAGTCTAATGTTGGTGGAAGATCCTAAAATAAAAATGTTCTATATAATTTTTTAATTAGCGTTCATTTTACAGCTGTTCTTTACTCAAAGGGTGTATGGAAGTGAAACTGATGGAATGATGAATCAATTCCCAAAGCATGCATAAAAGATGATAAGCAATCAATTCTTTTCAATGAATGCCTATTTAAGGGAAAGAGAAAGAGTTGTTTTCACTATCAAACACTAATATGGAATGTCCTCAATCAATTTGTTTTCAATCAAATCCAATGTAATGCTAAAACATTTTAGAAATGCCTTCTAATATGCAAACCAACCACTAAGATGTATATTTGTTGTTTGTATTTGAATGATGATTAATTCAATGCAAAACTTCTCCTGCCAACTAACCTTTGAGATCAAGGAGATTCGGACAAGCATAAGGAGATTTAGCACAAACAACACACCCTCTTGCTATGATTGAAACAAGAAGCAAAAAGAAAACAAAAGATAACAAAGAAAATCAAAAATTTCACACAAAAGAAAGATGCTAAGAAAAATGACCTCAAAGAACCAAATAAGATGATTCATAGATTTCTGATGTCCTTCACCACAATTTTCATTCAGTCAGATAAGAGAGGAAAACGACAAATTGCCTCCAAATCGTGAAGGACAAATTGCAAAGTAAGGACAAATGTCAAAAAATCCAAACAAAAGAGGATGAATCCTTAGAAAACAGGGTACTGAAGGCCAATACCAAGATGGATTGAAAGTATGAGACCCTGAGCAAAAGTAAAAAGAAGAAACTGAACCCCAAAAATTGAAAAAATAGAGGATTTTTCACAAAAAAGGGGGAGTGCTCTGGTGTAAGGGGCACCAGAGCGTTATAACTCTCTGTGTAATACCATCAGGGAATGCTGGCACTCTGATAACATAGGTAGGGGAGCGCTCTGCTTCAAGAACTCAGCAAAGTTCCCAGAAACTCAAAAATTCAAGAAAATTCAGCCAATCAGGGTGATCATAATGACACAAAGAGGAAATCAAACCATTCTAAGAATACAAAATTCAATGGAGAAGATCAAATGAGTGGGAAAAGGGCCAATACAATATCTAGGAAAGTAAACATAAATCCGATTTCCTCCCTAGTGGAGTCGCCAAATTCTGTTGTAGGAAAATCTCCTTGCGTACAGCTAGATCTCCTCTTGAGAGATAGACCCTTAACTCTAAGACATAAGGGTATTAACATGGACACTGAATTCCTTTTAGATCTGATCAAGCTGATGAACAAAAGAGAAGGAGGAAGGCATGTACCTTATGAACATCGTTTGTCCTCGCAAGGTCCAGGATGAGCTTCAATCTTGAGCTCCTTGGTAGATCCTGCAAGACAAACAAAAGTACAAAAGACTTCCTACTCTACTGAGATTAGCTCAAACATAGATCCATCTACTGTATACAAACTTATATGGAACAAGTACAAGTTTGAAAGAAACAGGCCAATCATTGATTTATATTGATGAGAACAAAGTGTTACTTACAGCCATGGATGTGAGTGCAATAGCTTCATCAAGTTCTCCTCGTCCAAACCCTTGCTTAAATAGTCCACACATGGAATGTTGATGTTCCAAATGACATATTCCTCATGATATCATAAGTTAGATGCTCTAAACTCCTCTATCTCCTCCTCCTCCATGGAAACCCCTCATTATATAACATTTGGAGGCTTAACCACCATGGAGAGGATCTCTCATCAGATCCACTAAGAAAGGGATCTCTAAGATATTTAGGGAGAAAATATCTCTTAAGGATTTTGGGGAGGAAATATCTATCAAGGATTTTAAGGAGGAAATATTTCAACCATCCATGAGATCCTCCACCTTCCCTAAAAAATAGGAAACCAAATGTGAAGTGGATTCTCACACTTAATTAATTTCTTTTCCATGAATATTAATAATATTTCATGTGTACTTGATTCTCCCACTTCATCAATTTCTTTTCCATGGATATTAATAATAATTCATGTGTACTTGGTATTTTGGCCTTCATATAAAATATCCCTCCTCCACATTGACTAGGGATTATGACATAGGTTATTCCATGGTGTCAGGGTATATGAGACACTTATATGACATTTGACGACACTTAGGCTGAGGTACCTAGGTGTGCAAATTTCATGTGTAACAATCAAGGATAGCAAAAAGTGGTCCCAGCGTAGTGACCAATGAGTTAAATAAGTGGGGAATCATGATGGATCTTCCAATGACCAGGAGATGCTTCCATCAATGTAAATTTGTCTATTATGGAACGGTATCAACCTCCAAAAATTTGTCCATCAGCCCATAAATTCATTTTCTAATTGTTCTAGAGCATCACTCTAACGGCTAGGATGCCTCCAATGGTCATCTAACTTCACTAGGGAGAATTCCAATTCTGTGCAAACCTACTATTCCAGCGAGGTTCAAATCCTCCAAACCTGCCTCCTCCAAGGTTCTAGTCTATGAAGTATTCCATCTAGTTTTTGTAACTTCTTGTAGCTTTTTGTTGGCAGCCAATACAATTTTTTCTATTGCCCAATAAGCTGCCTACACCTACGTCTTTTGAACTTCAAATTGACGTCGCATTTTGCAAATAAACTATGTTTTCATTCTTGCGACAATTCGCAAATAGGTTTCTATTTAGTTTTCACGACTGAAAGCGTGAAAAATCCTCCATCGTTATTTGAACTGTCATGATCTTCTCATTGATATTCTGAAAGGCACTTATTGTACGGCTTAATGAATTTTCAAACTTTTCCTATCCTTACTTTGATTGCGCAATTTAATTTTATTAAACTAGTAAGGCATCGAGCATGAAAATTTATTGTTTGGGACTTGCCTAGTCATTCGATTGCATAGGGGTCATGGTTTTATTTTGCTTTTATATGATGTGATCCTTATTATCCTAAGCTCTTGGCCTTTCGATTTTTTGAAATCAATTGTCACCATGTTTTTAAACCTTTGATTATGCAACAGCGCGTTGGTTAAACATTTGGGTTTTGATTTAACGTTGAAAGACAATGTTTTATTACAATGGAACATATTTGACTTTGGTTCGTTTTCACATTGAACATTCATGGTTTCAAACAATACATTGGCGCATTGATATATCATCCACCGTTTGATTTCTGAGTTGGCCGATTAATATGGTTTAAACGATGTTATGATTGATTGAACAGCATTATACTTTGTCATTACTACTATGCATGGCGGTGAGAATCCCACCACCCTCGCACGCGCACATTAATTTGCTCCCCTTTCATCGTTCGCAGCTGTTATCCCAAAATATTTTACTCCTGTGTGTTATTGTTTTCAATCCAAAACCCTGACCATGCACCCGCACCATGTCCCCAGTCGTAAGGGCTGAACCCAATGGTAGCCAGGCTTTGTTGATGTTAGACAGTGCTTACAGAGACCTTGAGGAATTTGGATGGCTCCCGTTCATACAAACGTTTGATGGTTTTAACCCTTGTGTGGCTCGGCAATTCGCATTAACCTTTGATGGTTGCCGAGCCAAGGTTGGGGATGTCCAATTGGAAATTGACGAGCAATTTCTCAGTTTAGCTACCGGTCTTCCTGCCACTGGACAGAGATGGTCAAAAAATTTCAAAGTGGAAGAGGTCTCGTCGACACTGCTCTTCCAGTCGCGTAGGGTGAGCTCCTGTGACAAAGGTTTGCCCGCGAATATGCTCAAGCAACGTTGGCACGACTTGCTGATGATAACCAAGCAGTTTATCACCTGCGAGGGTCGGTATGGTTTTGTTTTCTTGTACCATCTTCGGTTACTTATGGTTTTCATGGGCTATGAGCTTAATATGCCTTATTACTTGCATAGGAGCCTGTTTAAAATGTCTAAAAGATACAAGCGGAATCAAGCCGATAGCAGCATTTTTCAGTTTGGATTGATTAAAATGATTGTCATTTGTCATTTGGGGTTACACCGAGACTGTTGGAATGATTTTCTTACTCGCAATAATTTTGGAGATTCAAACCCACCACAGGTTGACAAACCTGTGGTGAGTGAGGGAAAGTCTGTACCTCCGGTACCCTACAGTGTTCTATTGCCTAAACCCTTACCCGACTCACCTATTGAACTACCCAATTCTGTAACCAAAGATGTCGAAACTGTTAAACTCGTGGGCAAGAAACCTAAAGCCAAAACTACTGCGAATTCCATAGGAAAAAAGAACGCCCGATTAATCTCTCGCATGGCGAGAAACAAACCGAAACTTCCTGTCAACCCTGACCCTATCATGGTAAGTGAAGATTTCAACTTGGAGGTGGAACGTTACCTGGCAAGTGAGTATCCCTATTCGGAAGGTCTTTGTGCCAAACCCACATACGACTTTGTCAAAAACATACCACCTTGCTTGCAAAATGATCCTAATTATCCAGGCATTAAACTACCTTGTGAAACCCTCGGTGACTCATCAAAACCCTCCCCTGCTCTACATCAACCAGTTGTGCCACCTTGTGATCAGTGTGGCTCGTGGTAAGAAAGGTATTACCTCGATGTGCTAATGTTGTAGTCCATAATTCATTCTTTGGAGGATCAAGTTGCAAGGCTTACCAGTCAGAAGGATAAATTGCAATCCACTGATAAGAAACAGAGGAAAACAAGTTCTATTTTGTTTAAGAATGTGGAGTCGGCTACAGCGATCATCAATTCAAAAATGGCATAGCTCGAGTAGCCTCACTGGTATGACTATCACCTGTTTATATGACAAACTCGTAGCTCTGTTCACAGTGTGGATTTTCTTTGACACATAAGCATGCACTATATGCATAATTTTGTTTTGATTAATCGAATTTCATTTCCCAGTTTAGTTATGATTGGATTTTCTTCGATTCATTTGATCGTGGTATGGATTTAATTGTTTTAATTTGGCTTCAATTGAATACTCTATTACTTATTGAAGTTGTTGATATCTTTTCTAAACATAAGTTGTTTCTGGTATTTCAATTTTGAGCACGGTCAATGTTTTGATTCGAATTGGTTACATTCTACATGATATGGTTGGCAATAATGGTCAACTGTTATGATTTTATGTTCCATGTCATTTTCGACCAATTCAAATACCATTTAATATGTTGTTATTAATATGTAACCAAAACTGCGAATAGATATGAATCATAACTGTTATACCCAACCAATCGATTCACATTGTTTTGTTTGACCGTGTTATCAGTTTGATTCATACTGCAACAAATATATTGTTTAAATTTGATCTAGGAACGAAAGTGATTATGCCCAGGATTACGATTTGTTTCTATATTTGACTCAGTCATGATTTGTTTCGATTGTTGCCCAGTTTATAATTATCACTGTTGTTGATGGTTGTGATCACTATTTGATCCTGTCTATTGACTGTGTAACGCTCAGCAATTGGATTCTATAGCAAATTTGGTTGATACTATTATGAATGTTTTATTTGACTATAATCGTAACAGTCTTTCCATGTTGGTATTTGATTGAAACAACATGAATCTTATGCACATTGTTATAGCCGTAACAAATCTATTATGATTATGTTGGATTATGATTGTGTTGGATTACATCGTATCTTATATGATATGATTCACTATTAATTTCATTTGGATATGAAACAACCCTGTTATTGTTTGACTCGGTTTTATGGCAACTGAAAAACAGAGTATTCTTACTTTTGTTTCGATTCAATCCCTTTTGATCTTGTTCAAGTTAACTGATAAACTCATTTGAACCATTAGTGATTCAATTTCAATCTTTATTAAAAGAAAATTAAATTGAATTATTTTAAAAAGATTTCATTTGATCTCTATGTGGTCCTGTATGATATTTTAGACTAGCTACAGAATCAGATGATTTTGTAGCTGAGTCTGTAAGATTAGATTTTTATTGTTTTGTTGATGAAATATCTTTCTAATTTGATATTTTTGGTCTATTGCAGGTAAATTCGAAATTGCCGTAGAGTTATTGAGTAGTTAGGGGATATTTCAAATATTTCACTTGCATTTTGATTTCCTAGTTTAGTTGATTTTGGGATATCTCCCAGATTATGTAAAACATTTTGATATTATCCACAGGGATGTTTTACCCTGTGGAGAGACTTATATATACTTATGATTTTTGTAATAATGTTCATCCTCATTGGTGGGAGAACAAGGATATGGAGTTCTAATAAAAACTGAAGCAAAATTTGGTGTTTTGTCACAACTTTAGCTTCTCAATATATCAATATTTTGTTTCATGTTGTGTATATCAATTTGTATCTGGTTAACGACTACTTTAGCTATCTTAATCATGTGCAAATGATATAATTTTAATCATTGTAATTCATATCTAGTTTCATCCAAGTGTATAAAAGACATAACAATTGTTTAATTCAGTTTGTGAATGACAGGTTTATCTTCTTCATTGATTGAATTATCAAATATAAGTTTTTGCATAACATGTTTCCCTTATTGCAGAGATTTATACATCTTATAGTTGTTATGATTTTTTATGTCTTGTTTGTCCTGTAAACCACTCAAAGAGCAACACAGCTAATCATTTACGAGAATTTTTAGGATTAACCGATGCGAGTTTCCTTCCTCCGACCAGCTTCAAAGTCATCACACACAAGACAAATTAGGAGCGCTTCCAGGTCAGTTAATCTTTTCTTTGTTGTTTTCATTAGTAGTTTAATTTAAATATAATTTTAATTAGAGTTATATTAGATTGTTTAATTTCAGTAAATATATTAGATCGTTTAATTTCAGTAGCTTTATTTCTTTTTCATATAATATAAAAATCAAAAAACATATCTTGCTATCTTAGGGTAGAAAACACATGAGTTTTGCAGGTTTTAATTAAATCTGTAGGCTATTTATAGTGTACATTTGTGAATAAGTAATATTGCAGCTGGTAATTAGATAGTTGATTTGAGTTATTATAATAGTAATTAGTAGATTGTATATAGAATAGTTAGAATAGTTTATATTTAGTTTTAGTTTAATTTAGTAATTTGTTTTAATTATATTAGTGTAATAGTTAGTTTGTTTGTTTTTAGTTAGTTTGTTTTTATTTTTAGTTAGTTTAGTTCCTTGTATTTAGTTTTAGTTAGTTTGTTTTAGTTAGTGTTAGTTTTTTTTATTTGTTTTAGTTATATTAGTTAGTTTAGGTTATTTTTTCTCTTTGGTCTTCTAAAGACCTTAGAGCGGCCAACAGAGCCGTTAAACTCGTCAGGGTGGTTCATTCCAAACGACTTGGGTTATTTAGACAACCCCGGACCGGTTCCACTCTCTCAATTGACGGACGGACAATTTCGCCCGTCAACAAATGGCACTAGAAGGAGGGCTGAACTTAATTAATGGCACGAGGCAGTCGCTAGACTCCTCCTCCACCTAATCACACACCTATAGTGACTAGAAGCCATTCATAAGATAATATTCCCCCTCAAACAACAACTACTTCAACCGAATATCCACAGATCACAGTTGAGCCAGCAACCCCTAATCCTACAGGTGGTGATATCCAAGAGATCGTTCGTCAATCTCTTATCAAAACACATAGTGCCTTNCCTCACTGTGAATCCTACAGATCCAAACACAAATCCTGTTGCAGGAGGATCTAGGATACCTCCTTCACCACCTCCCTCATCTCCTTCTTCTTCTGGGGGAGATTCCTCTTCTGACAAAGGCAATCCACCTTCTCAGCCTTCCACACCCACTACCCCAATGGCAAATCAGAACAACCCTGCTAGACCCTGGTTGGACCTGGATGCTGTAGCTATACCTGGAGCCCAACACCCCTTACCTAAGCACCCAAAGAAATGGATTCCTAAGTTTGATCCCGATTCAAAACAGATAGCCGAAGATCATATCAAAAAATTTGTGTTAGCCATCAGACTCCGTAATGTTGAACATGAAGACGTTGTTTGTAGGTTGTTCCCTTACACTTTTGAGGGTAATGCGTCCACTTGGTACTTTTCCCAACATCCTCATACCATAGCATCTTGGGAAAAGTTTGAGTCGTGCTTTTTGGAAAAAATCGGAGATGGCAAACCTCCAGAAGTCTTAGTCATGGATCTCTCAATCTTGAAAATGAACATAAAAGAAAAAGTTAAAGATTTTAATCAAAGATTTCTAACACTTAAAAATCGAATCCCTACAGATTCTATGCCTGCTGAGAGTCTTGTAATAGCTTACTACACTAAAGCTCTACATCAAAGTATAGCTATTTGGGTTAAAAGATCTAAAAAAGCCACGTTGTTAGAAGCCTTCGAAGAGGCTACTCAGATTGAAAAAGATATACTTAGTCTTAAGGACTCTTCTACCAATGAAACTGAGACTGTTGCTTCTTCCAAAAAGAAGATTGAAATTCTCCCCAGACCTACGCAAAACAAAACACAACCCAAAAACTCTGATTTGGAAAATTTAACCAGAGTTGTACAAAAATTGTCTAATCAAGTTATAGATTTAAAAAGGTTGACTGAAGAAGCCTCTTCAAGTAAGGGACCCTACAAACCTCCTTTCCGAAAGCCTTTTCCCGCCAACCGGCCTAATCCAAACCCCGAAGGCTTGAACCTAGAAATTTTGCAATGTTCTCTCCAGACAATTCTAGGAGCCTAGGATGACTTGATGCCTCCTGAAATCCCTCAAGAGGAAGTCGAGCAGGAAACAAATCAAGAATAAGAGTCTTCTCCAAACATCTTTGGACACTTCTTGGATAGTATCTTCCAAGCCAACTTCGAGACTGTTCACCCTTACAACACTAGGAGTAAGACAGCAAATAAACCTCCTGCTGAAAATACTACAACTTTACCTCCAAAGCCATCTAAATCAGTTGAAACTAAACAAAGTAATGCCAGCCCTAAATTAGATTATGATGTTGTTGAAGATCTTAAAAAATTACGGGCTAACATTTCTATTTATGAGTTGTTGAAATTTCCATTTTTGTTACAAAAGATGTTGCAAAATATTTCAGACAATGGCAAGAATGGTAATTCAAATGGCAATAAGATTGTGCAAAGCAAAGTGCCACAGAAGACTTCCACAAAAAATAATCCTGATCCTCAAGATAAAGGAAGCCTTCCCGCAACTCCTGTAAATAATAATGTAAATAATAATGTAAATAATGTAGATAAGGTAGCATTAGAGAATGCGAGTAAGAAACCACAAGCTACTACTCTAAGTACTCGCAAAAATGTACCTCCTTTTCTTTTAACTTTCGAAATCTTCAACAGAAATGTGCATAATTGTATGGTTGAATCAGGAGCATCATCAAATGTGATGCCTTGGTCTGTCTGCCAAAAGATCAATGCTGAAGTAGAACCATCTTCTTTTAAAATTATACAACTTGATCGAACAGATGTTAAAGTTATAGGCTAACTAAAAAATGTATTGATTAAATTATCGTCTAACCCAAAGGTTCATCAGGTTATTGATATAATTGTGGTGGATATTCCAGAAGTATATGGTCTTTTTTTTAGCAGTGACTGGTCGGAGCAGCTACATGGTTACTTCGTGATGGACTGGTCTCACTTATGGCTTCCAGAAAATGGTAAGCCCAATAAGATCAGGGTGAGTCGTGAGCGTTACCTCAAGTTCACGGTAACAGACTTGAATGACCCTAATGAACCATACACACCTCCTGCTGATTCACCTGAAGTCCAAGGGATGGACACCTTCTTCGGAAACTTCATGGCTGAAGTTTCACTTATCAACAATCCGGAACAGCAGTCCGAGATCATAGCATATCTGAAACCGACAGTTTCTTTGCAACAGTCCCATGAGCCCGATGGAAATCAAATTTGGTCTCTATATTTCGACGGTTTCAAGTCTAAAGAAGGAGCTAGTGCAGGCTGCATCATTATCGATCCAGCAGGTAACAAGAAATTATTGGCTTGTAGATTAGAATTTGAATGTACTAACAATATCGCAGAATATGAGGCTTTATTACAAGGTCTCATAAAAGCCTTAGACATGCACATTCAAAATCTGGTTGTATTCGGCGACTCTGAAATAGTGGTCAGACAGGTAAAAGACTCTATACACTGTCTGTCCCCGCATCTCAAAAGTTACCAGTCTGAGGTATGGAGTTTGATGAACAAATTTTCTGCTTTTAATATAAATTCCATTCCTAGATTAAATAATGTTGAAGCAGATCTACTAGCTAATGTTGCCTCTAAACTTCTTCCTGCAGAAGGCTTATCCCCAAATGAATTCTCTGTGGAGCTATTGTTTCGACCATCCGTTCCTGACAATATCACAAACTGGAGAGTATTTGACGATGATCAGCAGATCATTAACTTTCTGCACATAGAAGAAACCTTTCAAGGCGCTGTGATAGATGAACAAACGCACGATGAAAATTTGCACGACTTTACGGTAATACCTAATCCAAAATCTCCTGAAGCTCTATCGAACATGGTAAATTTCATATCCAAATCTGTTGTTAGATTATAAAAGTTTTATGATTTTGAAGATAAATTTAAAAAGACGGTCAATTTCAAAACCAATAGTTCCTCATTGTCTTATGAAAAAGTTAATTTAGGAACTACTAAGAATCCTCAATGTATCGAATTAGGTTTGGGATGCTCTAGACAAGAAAAAGATTCTTTTGTTAAATTGTTTAAAGAATTCAAGGATGTATTTGCATGGACTTACGATGATCTTAAAACATTCGATCCTAATATTATACAGCATGTCATCCCGATGAACCCCCAAACCTTTCCCTTCCAACAGAAACTGAGGAAAATGCATCCTAAACTAGAACCGACTGTACAAAAAGAATTGAATAAACTCCTAGGTGCTAAAATAATTTTTCCTGTTAGACACACTCAATGGGTATCCAACCTCGTCCCGGTTCGGAAGAAAAATGGGGAAATTCGACTTTGTGTCGATTTCCGGAACCTCAACAAAGCGTCTGACAAAGATAATTATCCTGTCCCGCCCATGGAAAAAATCCTTCAACAAGTATCTGGTTCCGAGAGGCTGTCCTTACTAGATGGTTTCTCTGGATACAACCAAGTCTTTATGTCTCCGCCAGACCAACTAAAAACTACCTTCCGTACCCCGTGGGGCACTTATGATTATTGCAAAATGCCCTTTGGATTGATTAACGTTGGTGCTACCTTTCAGAGAGCTATGGATATTTCTTTTAGAGGCTTAATCAATCACTTCGTAGTAGTCTAATTAGATGATGTGACCGTTTATTCGAAAAACAAAGACGATCATCTAGCTCATTTACGAGTCGTTCTGCTACGATGTCGTAAATACAACATTTCCTTGAATCCCAAGAAATCTATTTTTGCAGTAGAAAAGGGTAAATTACTAGGATTCATTGTGTCTAGTGATGGAATGATTATTTACCCTGAGAGGACTCAAGTCATCGCTAAACTTCCCCCACCTACATCCAAGAAATCCATGCAGTCTTTCCTAGGCCAGATTAATTTCATGAGAAGATTTTTCCCCAATTTCTCTGAAATGGTCAGGCCTCTTCAGAATCTGATTAAGAAAGACACCCAATATCACTGGGGACCTATAGAAAACCAAGATTTCAATGCTATAAATAAGACCATAATTGACGCCCCCTCCCTCATGAGCCCTGATTTCTCTCAAGACTTTACACTCTATACTTTTGCCTCTGATCGTTCCTATGCCGCAGTCCTAACTCAGAAGAATTTCGAGAACAACGAAGTACCCATCGCCTTTATTAGCTCTGCTTTCAAAGGTGCTAAAATTAACTACCCAGCAGTCGATCGGCAAGCCTATGTTGTGTTCAAAGTAGTTAAGCATTTCCGGTCTTATCTTTTGAAGTCGAGGATGAAGGTCATTGTCCCCTACCCTGCCGTAAGGAACTTGTTAGTGCAAAAGGAGTTAGGAGAGAAGAGAGCCAACTGGGTCACCTCCTTATAGGAGTATGACTTAGAAATCACCCTAGCATGGATCGTGAGAGGCCAAGGGTTGTGTAAGCTAGTAGTTGATTCAGAAATAGGACAGCAAGAAGATAGTGATATGTCAAACCTAGAACAACGCGATCAAAGTTTGATTTGTTGTGCAAAAAACCTCGTAAGTCCTTAGTACAACGATATTAGATTTTGTCTTGAACATGGATCAGCACCCCGTCACCTTGACCCTGCCAAGAGAAGAGCATTGAGATTGAAGTACGCCTCCTTTCATCTAGTAAACGGTATACTGTTTCGTTAGAATTTTGACGGTGTACTGATGCATTGTCTTGAAAAAGATGAAGCAGAAAAAGTCTTTCTTGAGTTGCATGCAGGAGAAGCTGGTGGTCACTTCGGTGGCGATACCACTTCTCATAAGGTTTTAAGATCTGGTTACTACTGGCCTACACTCTTTAGGGACGCCCATGCCTTGTGTCGTAAATGTATTACCTGTCAAAAAGCATCAGGGCGATTGCAAAAACCAGCCTTCCCCTTGCAACCCGTTTCGGTTGATTCTCCTTTCCATCAATGGGGCCTTGATATCATAGGTCCTATTAACCCTCCATCCTCACAACAACACAAGTATATTGTGACATCCACTGATTATTTTACTCGATGGTCTGAATCCGCCGCGCTAAGAACTGTTAACACAAGTCAGGTGATTGCTTTTCTAAACTCGAATATCATCACTCGTTTCGGTATCCCTAATTGTTTAGTCTTTGATAACGCTTCATACTTTTCTTCTCTTGAGATGAGTGAGTTCTCTTTGGAGAAAGGAATAAAACTGAAGTATTTTGCTAGTTACTACCCCCAGGGCAATGGCTTAGCATAATCGACAAACAAGAACTTGATCAAGATTATCAAGAGAACTGTGGCTGAAAATCACAAGAACTGGCACAATGCACTGCTTAATGCACTGTGGGCTGATAGGGTAACACCCAAAGATGCTATAGGTAATTCCCCCTTTTTTCTTGTTTATGGCAAAGAAGCCATTCTGCCACCTCACATTCTTCTTCCTTCGCTTCAATTGTCACATAAGGTTCAAGAAGAAGATTGTCCCCATTTAGAAAGTCATATTAATGCTTTGATGAAGTTAGAAGAAGTAAGAACCCAAGCTAAGCATAAAATAGATCAACATCAACATCTGATTAAAAGCTGGTTCGATTCTAACTCTGCTTCTGATAGGAATTTTGAAGTAGGCGATCTCGTCTTGAAATGGGACAAGCCACACGAAGGAAAGGGTGAGCACACCAAGTTTCAAAATTTGTGGCTTGGGCCATTTTTGATTGCTGAAAAGTTGGGTCCTAGTTCCTTTCGATTACAGAATCTTGAAGGGAAGCTTGACACCTATCCAGTGAATGGCCAAGCCCTGAAAAGATACTTCGCCTGATAACTACCCCTGTATATTATGTAAATATTTCATTTTGTTTGTTTTTTCATTTACTTTCTCTTTTTGGTTTTGATTTGAATCGATCAACTTCTTTTTTTGTGTTTTTGAAAAATATGCATATCTATGCAGTGAGCCATTCAGACAAAGACTATGGGAAAATTTCTTCGCTGAAATAACTTCTGAAAGATTGCATGAACATCAGTGATATATTTCTAAAACTGATATTTATGTTGGAAAATGTTGTTTTTTGAAAGAAGTATACTAATTTCAATCTTTGAGCAAGGTCTGTCATGATCATCTATTATCTTTTTACGTTGTCCCTTTTCCGTAAAGGAATGACTCAAAAGGATGTCTCCCTGTCATAGTAAGTTGTTTTGTAAATAAAACATTTCTGGAGCTGAATAAAGGATAGTGTCAAAAATTCTGATGAGGTCTAAAAAATATGATAAAATATTAGGATTTTCAGCGTCACCCCGCTCAACTATCCATAAAAGAAAAACAAAATAAAAATATTAATAAGAGCTGTGAGAAATGTTTGTAAACCCGCCGGGATACTAAATAGGTCCGCTGGCAGTGGGTAAATGCAAGCATGGCACCAAGACAACTTCGTCGGGGTACTGAACAGGCCCGCTGGCAGTGAAGCAATGTTGGGTACATGAAAATCTGCGTAAAAAATTATGAGAAACCTCTTTAAAGTCCTTTACTCTGATCTAGACCTTCTTGATAGAATACAGATGTCAGAGTGGGTTAAATGGCAACCCTGTCGAGGCTATGGACGCCTGCTGGCAGCAGTGGCCATGCCAACAGTATTGAAGATTTTATCATTATATCATGACTTGCTGATATTAAGACTGTTAATAGTTTTCAGCTTTTAAAAACATCGCTGGAAAAGATGGCAAATGATGATGTTTGTACGATTTTCTGATGGTTGTTTTTGAGTTGAATTTTTCTTTGTTGTCCTAATCTGAATTCATTTCTTTTGATAGAGATAACTGCTTCTCCCAGGTCGTCGCCATTGTTGGCAGCCAATATAATTTTTTCTATTCCCATATAAGCTGCATACACCTACGTCTTCTGAACTTCAAATTGACGTCGCATTTTGCAAATAAACGATGTTTTCATTCTTGCGACAATTCACAAATAGGTTTCTATTTAGTTTTCACGGCTGAAAGCATGAAAACTCCTCCATCGTTATTTGAACTGTCATGATCTTCTCATTGATATTCTGAAAGGCACTTATTGTATGGCTTAATGAATTTTCAAACTTTGCCTATCCTTACTTTGATTGCGCATTTTAATTTTATTAAACTAGTAAGGCATCGAGAATGAAAATTTATTGTTTGGGACTTGCCTAGTCATTCGATTGCATAGGGGTCATGGTTTTATTTTGTTTTTATATGATGTGATCCTTATTATCCTAAGCTCTTGGCCTATCGATTTTTTGAAATCAATTGTCACCATGTTTTTAAACCTTTGATTATGCAATGGCACGTTGGTTAAACATTTGGGTTTTGATTTAACATTGAAAGACAATGGTTTATTACAATGGCATATATTTGACTTTGGTTTGTTTTCACATTGAACATTCATGGTTTCAAACAATACATTGGCGCATTGATATATCATCCACCGTTTGATTTCTGAGTTGGCCGACTATTATGGTTTAAACGATGTTATGATTGATTGAACAACATTGTACTTTGTCATTACTACTATGCATGGCGGTGATAATCCCACCACCCTCGCACGCGCACATTAATTTTCTCTCCTTTCATCGTTTGTAGTTGTTATCCCAAAAGATTTTACTCCTGTGTGTTATTGTTTTCAATCCAAAACCCTAACCATGCGCCCGCACCATGGCTCCAGTCCTAAGGGCTGAACCCAATGGTAGCCAGGCTTTGTTGATGTTCGACAGTGCTTAGAGAGACCTTGAGGAATTTGGATGGCTCTCGTTCATACAAAAGTTTGATGGTTTTAACCCTTGCGTGGCTCGACAATTCGCATTAACCTTTGATGGTTGCCGAGCCAAGGTCGGGGATGTGCAATTGGAAATTGATGAGCAATTTCTCAGTTTAGCTACCGGTCTACCTGCTACTGGATAGAAATGGTCAAAAAATTGCAAAGTGGAAGATGTCCCGTGGACATTGCTCTTCCAGTCACGAAGGGTGAGCTCCTGTGACAAAGGTTTGCCCGCGAATATGCTCAAGCAACGTTGGCACGACTTGTTGATGATAACCAAGCAGTTTATCACCTGCGAGGGTCGGTATGGTTTTGTTTCCTTGTACCATCTTCAGTTACTTATGGTTTTCATGGGCTATGAGCTTAATATGCCTTATTACTTGCATAGGATCCTGTTTAAAATGTCTAAAAGATACAAGCGGAATCAGGCCAATAGCAGCCTTTTTCACTTTGGATTGATTAAAATGATTGTCGTTTGTCATTTGGGGTTACACCGAGACTGTTGGAATGATTTTCTTACTCGCAATAATTTTGGAGATTCAAACCCCCCACAGGTTGACAAACCTGTGGTGAGTGAGGGCAAGTCTGTACCTCCGGTACCCTACAGTGTTCTGTTGCCTAAACCCTTACCTGACTCACGTATTGACCTACCCAATTCTGTAACCAAAGAAGTCAAAACTGTTAAACCCATGGGAAAGAAACCTAAAGCCAAAACTACTGCGAATTCCATAGGAAAAAAGAACGCCTGATTAATCTCTCGCATGGCGAGAAACAAACCAAAACTTCTTGTCAACCCTGACCCTATCATGGTGAGTGAAGATTCTGACTCGAAGGTGCAATGTTACCTAGCAAGTGAGTATCTCTATTTGGAAGGTCTTTGTGCCAAACCTGCATACGACTTTGTCAAAAACCTACCACCTTGCTTGCAAAATGATCCTAATTATCTAGGAATTAAACTGCCTTGTGAAACCCCCAGTGACTCGTCAAAACCCTCCCCTGCTCTACATCAACCAGCTGTGCCACCTTGTGATTAGTGTGGCTCGTGGTTAGAAAGGTATTACCTCAATGTGCCAATGCTGCAGTCCATAATTCATTCTCTAGAGGATCAAGTTGCAAGGCTTACCAGTCAGAAGGCTAAATTGCAATCCACTGATAAGAAACAGAGGACAACAAGTTCTATTTTGTTTAAGAATGTGGAGTCTGCTACAGTGGTCGTCAATTCAAAATTGGCATAGCTCGAGCAGCCTCACTGGTATGACTATCACCTGTTTATATGACAAACTCGTAGCTCTGTTTATAGCATGGATTTTCTTTGACACATAAGCATGCACTATATGCATAATTTTGTTTTGATTAATTGAATTTCATTTCCCGGTTTAGTTTTGATTGGATTTTCTTCGATTCGTTTGATCATGGTATGGATTTGATTGTTTTAATTTGGCTTCAATTGAATACTCTGTTACTTATTGAATTTGTTGATATCTTTTCTAAACATAAGTTGTTTCTGGTATTTCAATTTTGAACGCGGTCAATGTTTCGATTCGAATTGGTTACATTCTACACGATATGGTTGGCAATAATGGTAACCTGTTATGATTTTATGTTCCATGTCATTTTCGACCAATTCGAATACCATTTAATATGTTGTTGTTAATATGTAACCAAAACTGTGAACAGATATGAATCATAACTGTTATACCCAACCGATCAATTCACATTGTTTTGTTTGACCGCGTTATCAGTTCGATTCATATTGCAACAAATATATTGTTTAAATTTGATCTGGGAACGAAAGTGATTATGCCTAGGATTACAATTTGTTTCTATATTTCAATCAGTCACGATTTGTTTCAATTGTTGCCGAGTTTATAATTATCACTATTGTTGATGGTTGTGATCACTATTTGATCTTGTCTGTTGACTTTGTAACGCTCAGCAATCGGATTTTATGGCAAAGTTTGGTTGATACTGTTATGAATGTTTTATTTGACTATAATCATAACAGTCTTTCCATGTTGGTATTTGATTAAAACAACATGAATCTTATGCACATTGTTATAGCCGTAACAAATCGATTATGATTATGTTGGATTATGATTGTGTTGGATTACATCGTATCTTATATGATATGATTCACTATTAATTTCATTTGGATATGAAACAACCCTATTATTGTTTGACCCGGTTTTATGGCAACTGAAAAACAGAGTATTCTTACTTCTATTTTGATTCAATCCCTTTTGATCTTGTTAAATTTAAATGATAAACTCATTTGAACCATTAGTGATTTGATTTCAATCTTTATTAAAAGAAAATTAAATTGAATTATTTTAAAAAGATTTCATTTGATCTCTATCCGGTCCTGTATGTTATTTTAGACTAGCTACAGAATCAAATGATTCTGTAGCTGAGTCTGTAAGATTAGATTTTTATTGTTTTGTTGATGAAATATCTTTCTAATTTGATTTTTTGGTCTATTGCAGGTAAATTTGAAATTGCAGTAGATTTATTGAGCAGTTAGGGGATATTTCAAATATTTCACTTGCATTTTAGTTTCCTAGTTTAGTTGATTTTGGGATATCTGCTAGATTATGTAAAACATTTTGATATTATCCACAGGGATGTTTTACCCTGTGGAGAGACTTATATATACTTATGATTTTGTAATAATGTTCATCCTCATTGGTGGGAGAACAGCGATATGGAGTTCTAATACAAACTAAAGCAGAATTTGGTGTTTTGTCACAGCTTTAGCTTCTCAATATATCAATATTTTGTTTCATGTTGTGTATATCAATTTGTATCTGGTTAATGACTACTTTAGTTATCTTAATCATGTGCAAATGATATAATTTTAATCATTGTAATTCATATCTGGTTTCTTCCAAGTGTATAAAAGACATAACAATTGTTTAATTCAGTTTTTGAATGGCAGGTTTATCTTCTTCATTGATTGAATTATCAAATATAAGTTTTTGCATAACAGGCTTCCCTTATTGCAGAGATTTATACATCTTATAGTTGTTATGATTTTTTATGTCTTGTTTGTCCTGTAAACCACTCAAAGAGCAGCACAGCTAATCGTTTACGAGAAGTTTTGGGATTAACCGGTGCGAGTTTCCTTCCTCCATACGACTTCAGAGTCATCACACACAGGACAAATTAGGAGCGCTTCCAGGTCAGTTAATCTTTTCTTTGTTGTTTTCATTAGTAGTTTAATTTAGATATAATTTTAATTAGAGTTATATTAGATTGTTTAATTTCAGTAAATATATTAGATCGTTTAATTTCAGTAGCTTTATTTCTTTTTCATAAAACATAAAAATCAACAAACATATCTTGTTGTCTTAGGGTAGAAAACACATGAGTTTTGTAGGTTTTAATTAAATCTATAGGTTGTTTATAGTGTACATTTGTGAATAAGTAATATTGCAGCTGGTAATTAGATAGTTGATTTGAGTTATTATAATAGTAATTAGTAGATTGTATATAGAATAGTTAGAATAGTTTATATTTAGTTTTAGTTTAATTTAGTAATTTGTTTTAATTAGATTAGTGTAATAGTTAGTTTGTTTGTTTTTAGTTAGTTTTATTTTTATTTTTAGTTAGTTTAGTTTCTTGTATTTAGTTTTAGTTAGTTTGTTTTAGTTAGTGTTAGTTTGTTTTATTTGTTTTAGTTAGATTAGTTAGTTTAGGTTAGTTTTTCTCTTTGGTCTTCTAAAGACCTTAGAGCAGCCAATGGAGCCGTTAAACCCGTCAGGGTGGTTCATTCCAAATGGCTTGGGTTATTTAGACAACCCCGGACTAGTTCCACTCTCTCAATTGATGGACGAACAATTTTTCCCTTCAACACTTTTCCAGCTTAACTTTCTTTTTATTGAGCTTCCTTGACTTCTTCCCTATGATCTGAGTCTCTCTAACTATTTCTGGAATCCTCTTTCCATTTTTATTCTTATCCTCCCCTAGCGCAGTGGCTTCGCACTGTTGAGGTTCCCTCAAAGGGTCTGAAGTTAATATCTCTTTTCTTAACACTTTTTGAGTGGACATACTTCTTTCTTGCATAGATAGGTTCTTCAAGCTTTCTATCATTCTTTCAAACTTAATAGCTAATTCTTTTTCTTTATGTCCCTCATGCATTGTTACTTTGTCCTGTTGCTTTGAATTATCCTCTCGTTCTTTTATTAGTCGGTCTATTTTCCTAGCTATGAAATCCCTTAGTTATTTCTTTTTCTTTTCTATAGGTTCTTCCTCTACTTTTCGATTTGATCCTTCTCAATCCAAGTCTTACCTAACAATAGTGGGAAAGGGGCATTGTCCCCAACAATCCTAATGACCTCAAATTCTTCTTCATTCGATGTTCCATGAGCAATAATAGGTACATTAGTTACTCTTCCACATAAATTTATCATCTTATGTTTAAACAAGCCTATCCTTCCTAAAGAAGGTACCATAGTAGGCTTTCCAAAGATTCCCCAAGTTTCTTCTATCATAATATTCACTTGTGTTTTTTCATCCAAGACACAATCTATGTCGAAGTCTTTTATTCTTATACTTATGCGTTGTTTTGCTTTCAGGATTTCTGGTAAACTAACATCTTTATGAACATCCATTGTTTCTTTCAACTGTAATAATGTAGTCTGAACTTCCTCTGACCCTTTTTCTTTATGACATTCTAACATGCCCTTAGTATCTTGACTTTTTCATAGTTTTCTTGTCTTATGTTCATCCCTTCAACTTTAGCAATAATCCTTGGACAATCCTCAACCACATGACCAACAATCTTACAACAAAGAAAAATAGGGCCTACCTCAGGACATTCCTTAGTAAGATGTCCTGGTATTCTGCAATTATCACACAATGTCAATCCTCTTTTTCTTTTAAATGTTCCCAAACCTTTTTTGTACTACACATATCCTCTAGGATCATATTGTTGGACCTACAATATGCAAAAAACATTTCTAGGTTCCTTCATCCACTTATTAGTCCAAAAACTCTTTCTATGCATAGGAATAACATATATTTCTTCATTTCCATTAAAGTTACTCAAATAAACTCTTTCTTTCAACTGCGCCCTAGCATTCATACTAGGACAAAATCTATTAAACATACTTAAGTTCATGCTTTCAAAAAAAAAAAAATCACTTGTCTTTCTCTTACCAAAGCACAAAGCTTCACAAGTTAAGTAGAGTATTGCACACTTTAGTAACAAATCTACTCACAGAGCTTCTCTTTTTCTTTACTTCAGTTCCCAGCAATCACAGTTTTAGGTCCCGACAATGAAACCATTTGTTGGCACAGGTGCAGACCCAAGGTTCAATGCTTAACAATGCACCAAAAAAACCTTGACTACTGGGCCTTTCGACAACACCTGCGAAGCAGGCGAACTCTCACCCTAGGTAGAATCAGGGGGGTTATAGGACATAGGTGTTTGTAACCAAGCTGGGACAAAGATCTGTGATACAATCGCTTCATAGAATATTCTATTAACACTTAGAAGGTGATATGTATTAGTTTCTTAACATCACAGAGCATAATCAAGGATAGATTGGCGTAGTAATAATAAATGATTATATATCCTGAGCACTTAGCACTGAGTTAGATCTAACATTTATTTACCCTTAACACAAGTAAATAACTTAAGAAACCACAATATCTATCTATTATACATACTAATCAAAGCACTGAATAGATTCATAACGTAAATAAATATCACAAAGCAAGCCAATGTTAAGAACCAAATATCAATATAGCATAGAAAACCCTCAGAATAAGTACTCAAAGCCTTGAAAAAGAGATAATTTTAGATAATAAGCCTCTTCGAGGGGGAAACCTCCTTATGCCTACATAAATGTACAATTCCAAGATGATTCTAAATGAAAATGTCTCCTTGGTATATATAGGAGACTAGGAGGTATAATTACAACTAATGGAATACAGCCGACATAAATAAGATAACATTACTAATGTAATATGCCCCAATTAAGGGGCAATGAGACAATATTAGGGCTTAACATGCCCCTCCCCTTGAGAAAAGTGTTGCCCGCAACACTTGAGTAACTCTGGATTCTTCTGTATAAAAGACTCATCTTCCCAAGTGGAATCTTAAGCTGGTAGTTTCCTCCATTTAATGAGATACTTTGAAATGGATCTATTCTATTGGAAAATATTTAACAGACAGCGAATGGCATGAGTACAGCAATAATGTACAGAGGATTGTTGGTGTGTTTTATAGGTAGCATATACTTGTCATTGATGGCAAGTACAGTAGTAATGATGGCTTGAGTACAACAGCGATGATCAGTGGTGCAGTGATAATCGAGGAAGAGAAACAATCGTGTTCATTGGATCTCTTCCTGAATTCCTAATGGCCGTCAGATCTGAATAAGAGTATGCTGAAGAGATAGGCCCATAAGGTTTGAGAAGCATTTATGTTCGTTGGATCCCCTTAAAATTCCCAATAGAACGAGGGACGTCAGATCTGAATGTAGACAAGAAGAGCGCACTGAAGAGGATGACATATATCAGACGTTAGATCCAAGCGTAGGACCTGACCATCGTTGGATCAAGGAGAACATGCATGCTCTTTAGAGTACAAGGAGAAGTGGGTGTACAAAATTTTGAAAGAAGGAAGACCGTTCATTTACGAGTAGGACACGTGGGGTTAGAATGTCAGTTCACTGACTGGAGAATCAAAGGAACAATGTTCTCTAACCTCTTGAAATCATGATTTAATCTTAGCCATTAGATTAAGGTTGAATCTGGACCATTGATTCCAGTCCATGTCGGAGTTTTGGGGATCGAGAGTTGGAGATGTCAAGTAATATCATCCACAGGAATCCTGATTTAGCGATATGCAAAATCGTGACTTAATCGCAGTCGTTGAATCAAGATCAGATCTGGACCGTTGATCCAACTCCATATCGGAGTTTCACGAATCACGACATGAAGAGACAAGAAAACAATGCAACAAGAATGTCGAAATCGTGATATGCGAATTCCTGATTCAATCGCAGCCGTTGAACCAAGATCAGATCTGGACCATTGATCCAACTTCATATCGGAGTTTCATGAATCATGACATGGAGAGGGAAAAGGAACAATGCAACAAGAATTCTGAAATCGCGATTTAATCATAGCCATTGAATCAAGATTGAATCTGGAATGTTGATCCAAGTTCCTTTCAGGGTTTCGAGGATCGAGTGTTGAAAATGTCAAAGAATATTAACATCAAGAATCCTGATATCGCGATATGCGAAATCGCGACGTAATTGCAACCGTCAGATCAAGATGTGATATGGACCGTTGATACGACTCCATTACGGAGTTTCGTGGATCGGGAATTTGAAGTGACAAAAACACTCAACGTCAAGAGTGTCGAAATCGCGATGTGTGAAATCTCAACTGAATCTAAACCGTCAGATTGAGATGTGATCTAGACCGTTGATCCCACTTCTTTACAGAGTTTTGTGGATTGGGATTTGTAAGTGACAAGAACATTGAACATCAAGAATGTCGAAATTGCAATATGCGAAATCCTGTAATGATATGAACTATCAGATCAAGTGTTGATTGGAGGGTTACTGTTCTCTTTCACAGTTAACTCCTCAGTTTCAAATCTGTTAGTGAAACGGGCCCATCATTGCCGATCAATTGGTTTTTCAGTTGCTTGGATAGTTGTCTTTCTTGTGCCTAAGGAGATGAAAAGTGGAACCGCCATGGGGGTGTATAAAAGAAAATGAGACAGACTGGGTGTGGTTGGATGTTCGGTATGAAAAATGAATGAAACTGTAAGAAAGGGAAAATAAGAGTATGTGTAGTGTGAGATGGAGAAGATGCACAGTGTGAGAAGAAACCTAGTGAAGAGTAAAAGATGATGAAGAGAAGTTGAAGCAGAGTAGAATGAGAGAACGAGTTGATATAGAGCATACCTGCTGAACAGACAGAGGAAGAGAAGAACAACAGAACAGTTTATGGAAGACCAAATTTACAGAACAAAGAAAGATTGGTAAGAATTGATTTATCTATGTAGTTGACTGTTTATTTATCCATTAATATTGTAGGGAGGTTGGGAGGTGCTTGGGAGGACTGTTTTCCTCAGAGTTTCAAGTGAGAACTTGAATACAGGAAGTTGTAGCTTCCATCTGGTTGCAACCAGAGAAACCAAGGTGGCAGGGTGGTGCAAGGGAGAACAAGTGTTCTCTGTTATACAGGTTGGAGCCTATGTAACTGGAAGTTGGTGCTTCCATCCAGTTGCTGGTGGAACATTAAGGGAGTTGGTGCTTCCTTCTAGTGGGTGCTAGAGAAACTAGAGAGTTGGTGNATCATTTCGAAGAAGAAGAGGTTTTCTCCCTTTATGGGTTTCCTCATGAAAAACTGTCTTTATGTATACCTTATGTGTGACTGATGCTCTTTAATTTTACTGTCCATATGTTGTATATTGTTGATGATCAGTTGAAGAAAGATTAATAATGTTTTAATAGACTTAATATTGTTTAAGCTCAATAACAATTGATTCACCCCCCCCCTCTCAGTTGTTTTAGTAATTTCAACAATTGGTATCAGAGCGGGTTCCTTTTATTCAAAGTTAGATCTGTAAGCTTAAACATGACAAGTCATGAAGGGACTTTAGCCTCTAAGCCCCCTTTGTTTGATGGAACAAATTTTGGCTTCTGGAAGATTAGAATGAGAACATACTTAATGGCCTTGGGTGCTGATGTTTGGGATGTAGTAGAGACTGGTTATACAAAGCCTGTTGTGCTAGCCTCCAAGGATGATAAGTTAGAATATAGTTTTAATGCTAAGGAGATGAATGCTATCTTGAATGGACTTGCTGAAGCTGAGTTTGTAAAGGTGATGCATCTTGATACTGCCAAAGCAATGTGGGATAAACTTATTAGCAGTTATGAAGGAAATGAGAAAGTAAGAGATGCCAAACTTCAAACATAC
>JASDQU010310177.1:0-17147 GCA_032191745.1 Picea mariana
GCAGTTAAGGAAGCAGTATGGTTACAAAGATTGTATTCAGGTATTGGGTTGGTACAACAAGTTGTAAGGATAGAGTGTGACAGTCAGAGTGCAATTTTTCTAGTGAAGAACCCTGCTTATCATTCAAAGACAAAGCACATTGATGTTCAATATCACTTTGTGAGAAACATGATTGAAGAAAAGAAAGTATCAGTGATGAAGGTGAACACTTTGAAGAATGTTGCAGACTCATTAACAAAATCTGTGAGCACTGAGAATTTCTCTTGGTGTAGAGGATTCATGGGCATTGTTTCCCTGGATTGTTGACTATGTAACCTTGTAACCCCTTGTATGAAAAGAAAACAACAAGTGGGAGAATGTTGGGTATGTGTTATATTCTTTCCATGTGTTATATTCTTTGTGTGTTATTCGGGACTGCATTTTTTGGGACCACATTATATTTAGGTGGTTTTTCGGCACATGGTTTCTTTGATGATGGTTTTCTATTTCTGGTTAAGGAATTAGGTTTTTGGACTAATCCAGTTCATTGGGTTAGGGTTTTGGATGCCGCTGGCTCCTATATGTATTTTGTATTGTAAACATTGTAACACAATGAATGAATATAGAATATGTTGGTTTTCCCGGTTTGAGTTTCTAGGGGAAAAATCTATGTGTAATGCTTTTATTTTCCATTGTATCTTTTTTGTTCTTTTCTGAATATCTTTTTACACTGGATATTGTACAAGGTTAGGATTTACAGATTAACCCTCTGTTACAGTTGCAGAAAACCAAGACATCTTGCTAAGGAATCCCCTGGGAGAAGACCTAGTTGTCTCTGCTGCAAAGCTATGGACCATGAAGTATTGGATTGCCCTAGAATGATTGCTAAGATTGAAGAAATGAACATGAGACAAGAAAACCCTAAGGCAGATCCAGAAATGGTAGAACCCCAGAAAGAATCAGAGAAAGTATTGCTACAGATAAGAGAAACCCTGAATGACCACCGACATGTCATCTTATCAGAGATCTTCAAAGAAAAAGAATTCCTTGAAGAAATAATAGGAGACTTCGACATTGACTGTGTTCTATATGAGGAAACATAGGTGAATATCATGACAGAAAGAACTTGGGAACGTTTAGGGAAGCCTGATATGACTCCTTCATTGGGAGGAATAGGGATATTTAGAGGAAAGTTGGTAAACCTATGTGGAAATCTCACCAAGATATCTATGAATGCCAATGGAACTTCGACAGAGGAAGATTTTGAGATTATTAGCTTTATTGAGAATAATTCCCCATTTACCATGTTACTAGGAAAACCTTGGATTGAAAACGATCAGGCCATAAGGAAAGAAGAAGAAGAAATTTTAGAGCAGAAGAAGAAAGAGTTAAAAGATTTTATGACTAGAAGGATCACACACTTGGTTAAAAAACATAAGAACATATCGAAGCTATTTAACACCAAAGACTCGAATGTCGAAGTTGCAAGAACACTAGAACACCCACAGAAGATTGAAGTACCTATTCCAAATAAAGAAGAAGCATCACTCTCGAATCTTAGGAAAGAATCTCAACAACACGAAGTAACTATGCCACAAGAAGATAAGAATCAGAATTGAAAAAGGCATACTGAGACAAAGCTCACTGGAAAGAAGGCTAGAAAGCTAAGTAAGAAGAGAGCTAAGATCGACAAGTTACAGAAGGTTCCATAAGGAACCTCGCAGATGGAAAATTTGCAAAATTGGAACTTCGTCGGGATAACAAAACAACATCACATGGCACTTCTCCGTGGTGAAGAAATATAGTCGTTGGGACTAATATAACCGTTTGGCCGACCCTCAGAATGGGTCGAATGACATTTATGGTTCGCCACCAGACCATTGGACCACGCTGTAATGAATAGAATAGAGTTAATGAAGGCTTCTTGCCCGTTTCCACCCATTGTAAGAGATTTGTTGCTAAGTTATCTATTTATCTCGTCGCACCATGCCCTGAGAACAATTTTGCTAACCATGAATTAGAGCCCACATACTCACTGATTTTACATAGTGCTCATTTCACTATTTCCCTCTATCGTATTGGCATGTCTAAGTTACTCCCCGAAACTGAGATTTTCAATCCCGAGCACGTATGTCGATCGAGTTCGGCACTGCATAGAAAGTTGTTGAAGAAGTTTTGATCGACCTCATGACTGAAACAGTCATGTCAATGTCTGTAGGTGTACAAGCTTCATCGACAAGAACGATGCAAGCTTCTTCATCGACTGCTCGCGGAGAAAGACCATCCCAACCATCAACAGAAAAGAGAACGAAGAATAAAGACGACCTCGCAAATGCAAAACTGATTCCAACCATCTTGCCTGATTACATCCTGCCTATAGTTGGCCCGGTAAATCTTGATAGTGTACCACGCAATTTCGAGTACACCATAATTACTACGTACCACCCGAAGGGGATACACGCAGTTCGAATAGACCAGGACAATATCGCAACACTAAATTTTAGCGACTTCAACCTTGGAGATCGCAAGATCTATGGCATGCTCGCCCCATACAAGTACCTAATCAGAACTAAAGGAAATAATTTGAACATCATCCCCCAGTCATGGACAATGAACCTCGCGTAGTCCACCCTGTTGAACGTCATGAAAATCCCACACTTCGAAAGACACCAGGAAGTCAATGCTTGTTTCAAGTTGCTACTGTCGTGTTACCATGGCAGCTACTTGTGGCTTGATCACCGCATTACAGTTGACCCGACACTGATCCACAGGATCATAGGCCTGAGTATGCAAGTACCTGACCCATAGGACTTTTATCAAGGAAAAGCCGCAGATTGCGCACTTGCACAGAAGATAAAGGTCACCTATGGCGATGTTGAGAAGGGAACAAGAGGCTACAAGTTATCTTCCATTCAAAGTGGTGTAGTGCGCCTCGCATGTCCACTGATAGCTAGAAAGTTAGTAAGAAAGAACCGACCTACGCAGGTCACCGGCTTTGTTGTTGACCTCGCAGGGAAGTGCGCAGAAGGCCTACAAATGAACTGGTTGAAGTACCTAGTTAACCAGTTGGAACTTGATTGTTGAGAAGCGCAGGACCAGGGTTACGAATTCCATTTTAGCTGGCTCCTGGTCCTCATTGCATTTTTTCCTAGGAGATGCCGGAAGGAGCAAACTTCCCATACATAGAGTTGTTTGAACCGCTTGCCACAAAGTTCGCTACCCTATGGTATTTATGAAAAAATAGTGGCAGTCGAATGTTGTGTTTCATACATACCACCTTTAGCTGAAGCGAGCCATTGAAGTTGAGCCTGGCATGAATCCAAACACATTACAAAGGTTCTGACCACTGATGAAGTTCAGCGCAGATCAACACTTAACTTATATTACAGCGCGGGCAGATGAACATAAAGAGCAACTCCAGACATACTATAAGCTTACAAAAGGAGACCTGAAGGAAATCACTAAGGAATGGTCCACTGACCTCCTTATCCCTGCCAACCCCACAGAGATATCTGATAATGACAACCCAGAGGACACCCATAAATAACATAATACACTCAGGCATAAGAAGACTGAGGAGGTCCAAAACTTAAGAAGAACCTCAGGAAATATTGCTTCAATGTCACCTGACCGAGGGGGTGGTGACGAAGTCAAAGATGAACAGAGGCCCAACGAAGTAACACCGCCCAGAGACGAGGAGGATCCCTCAAAGAAGAGGAAGGTTTCCCCCCTGAAACCTTCTTCCTGGAAGAAGCTGAAAGCTACCATGACCAAGATGCAGACCATCCTCACCTCTGACGATTTTGACTTCATCATAGCAACCCTGAACGACACCTCGCTGGAAATAGCAGAGAAACAAGCAGCCAAGCAGGAAGAAATGTCTGATAGGATCGAAGTCGAACTCTAAGGGGTATAGCAGGCTCTTCAGTCCAATCACGCAGTCTCCACTACGCTGGGAGAACCAAAGTTGGGAGATGCACCAGCCCAACTCCACCGACTAGCTAATACAGTCGAAAATCGCCTACGATGAGCACAAAAAGCAACTGACCAAGCCACCCAGGCTTTGATGCAAGTACAAGGAGTAATTTTCGAACAACATCGAGCTGTAGAACAGGAAAATATCTATCTCCAAGCGAAGTTCGATGAAGAAAAAGAACAAATGCAACAAGGAAAAGAACAGTTGCTCGTAGAGCAACTTGAAGTAAAAGAAGTGGTCAGCAGAGCACTTTGCTCTGTGACAGTCATTGAAATAAAGGCAAAAGATCAATTCACGCAACAAGTGGAATAGCTCGCAGAATCTATCCAGCAGTTACAGCAATTCATAGCAGACTGAGAGCTTCACGCAGTGCCTGAGACCCCTTAGGATGTAAGGGACCAAAGAGCAGCAACTGCTCGAAGCACAGTTGAGAGAATAAAATCCCTTAATATGGAATGTAAGAAACTTACTAATCGCAGTCCCAGACCTATGAGAAAATCACAGAGAATCCAGAACTAAAGGCACTGCAGTCGCATCTCCAAGAGGTGAAGTATCAAGCCGAAATAATACAGGCATAGTTGAAGCCTCTGTCAGTTGTGGAAAGAATGAAGCGCTCCCAAGAGCAACGCACCGCCCAACAATAGATCCACACTATCTAGAGCAGAGTTATGGAAGTAAATCTAAGACTCCAACATGTACAAGATAAGGCCTACCAATTGTTCACAGAGGTAGAAGGCCAAGGATCAGAACTGGAGTAGGTTGTTATTGCAGTTGAAAAATGCTTGGAGGGGCATGTGAACGAGGTAGTCATCCAAGAGTTCGTTGCACAAGAGGCCATGGCACAAAAACAAGTCGAAGCAGCTCGAGCCAAGCTTGAGGCTTTCAAAGAAGAACTACCTAGATCAGAGTGACTCGAGACGAGTCATAGGTGAGTGTTAGGGGCCTAATGGCCCTTGACCAAGTTTTGAGAGATCTTTGGTCAAGTTTGACCTATTTTGGGACTTCGACAGCCTTTCAAAAGAGGAGAGCAAGACGAAGTAGAGATCGCGGGATCTCAACCCCTTTTTAGGCCCTTTTTTGGATTTAGGATTATGTAATGGGTATGGGATGCTAGCCCATGGGTTTACCCATGTTTAGGCCTATTTTGTAAAGTATATATAGAAGACTAGGTGATGTAATGAGAGAAGTGATAGGAATAGCTAAGTGCTAAAGTTGGATCTGTGTGATAAAGGTTGTAAGTGCTCTGTGCAATATATTGTGTGAGACTTGCAGAGCTAAGTGCAACTCATTGTAATAGGTTGTGGAAGGTTATGTGCTTAGATCTACTCAGGGAAGGAGGATATAGCGAGTTGCACAGATCTCCTGTCCTATGTAGAGTAAGGTTTTGAGGTTGCGTGCATGTAACCTATTGAAGAAGATAATAAAGAAGAAGAGTTTGTGGATGTAGCCACAGGGTGGGGGTGAACCACGTAAATGTTGTGTTGTCCTGCTTTGTGCGATGTCTTGATATGTTTATGTCTTTACTTGCTAAAGTGCTTTGATATAGATAGATAGATCTGCTTATGCTGTGTGCTAATGATGTATATGGATGTAGATATGACCTATGTGAATGTTATTAGTGCTTGAATCTACTAGATTTAATCTACCTCTTTATGATAAGTGCTTAGATACATCAAATCTGAGTGAATGATGCGATGCTCTGTTTTATCTGCGCAGTAGAATAATGGTTAAATATTGACGAACTGTCGGTGCTAAGTTCTCTATTAAATATTACAATCATAGAACTGTGTCCCAGCTAAGGTTGCAGACACCTGATTCCTGCAACCACCCCTACCTCTACCTCGAGTGAGACTTCATCTGATTCGCAGGTGTTGCCGAAAGGGCCGGTAGTTAGGTTTTTGTTGGTGCGCTATTGTAGCGTTGAACCCTGGGTCTGCCCCTGTGCCAACAACAAGATTTGTACACACATCCTCCTTAAGTTTTTCAAAATATTTTGGTTGTTTCTTCAATCCAATAAAATACTTCCTTCTTTAATAATGTTGTTAGAGGTTTTTCTGTTTGACTATAGTTCTTGACAAACTTGTGACATTACCCTATCCATCCTAAGAATCCTCTAAGTTTCTTCAAGGCTTTGGGAATTGTCCATTCGCTCATAGCTTTAATTTTGTTAGGGTCCACTTGTACACCTTCGTGAGATACAATATGACCCAAATATTCCACTTCTTGAACCCCAAAGGCACACTTGGAAGATTTGCATAAATATTTTTCTCTTCCAATAGTTGTAATACTCTTTCATCATGTTGTACATTATCTTCCCAATTTGTTTTGTAGAATAGTATGTCATAAAAAAATATTGTCACAAAATTTCTACGGAAGGGCTTGAAAATATAATTCATCAAGCTTTGAAATGTTGAAGGTGCATTAGTAAGTCCAAATGGAATAACTAGAAACTAATAATGACCTTCATGTGCTCTAAAATATATTTTAGGAATGTCTTCCTTCCTCATTCAGATTTTATGATATCCCAAGCAAAGATCCAACTTAGTAAAGAATTTGGATCCATGCAATTCATCTAATAATTCATCAATGACATGATAGGAAAATTATACTTGATGGTTATTTTGTTGAGTTGTATATAATATGGACACATACACCTTGAACCATCCTTTTTTATAACCATCACCACTGGTGAAGAGAAGGAACTTTGGCTAGGTTTAATGATTCCAACCTCTAACATTTCCTGGATCATGTGCTCAATCTCACTCTTCAATGCATATGGATACTTGTAAGGCCTAATGTTGGGTGGTATACTTCTTGGTTGCAAATGAATAGCATGGTCATGATCTTGAGTAGGTGGAATACTCTTAGGAATTTCACCAAATACTTTGGAATGATTGTTAATAACTATTTGGATATTTAATGGAGCATAGTATATAGATGTTTGAACATCAAGTGATTGCAATTGTGAAATTACACCTTGGTGTCCATTTTTTAGTATTTTTTTCATGCTATTAGAGCTTATCACTTTAGAGGGTTTCCCTTGGATACCTCTAAGCTCAATTTCCTTTCCATATCAGGAAAATGTCATGAAAATATCTTGAAAATGAAGGGCCACCATTCCTAATTATTGTAACCATTGGACCTATAATAGAACATCAACACCACCCATTTGGATGGAAATCATGGGGATATCCAAAAAATACTCCCCCATGTTGAGATTAATACTATGGCATTTCCCTGAACAATTTATGGTACCTCCATATGCAATCATTGCTTGAAACTCTAGTGCGGGATATACAAAGAAATTGAGAACTTTTGCTAATTTGTAATTGATGAAATTATGGGTACTACCATAATCAATCTATATTGTTACCTTTTTATTTTTGATGTATCCTTGTATCTTGAGGGTTTGTGGAGTATTGATATTGACCAATGCATGACAAGATATTGTTGGAGTAGTATTTTCTAGATTTGGATAGTGTGGTAGTTCCAATTCTTGATCTTCCTCCTCTTCACAATATATGTAGAATAATTTCTTCTCACTACATTTATTCCCCTTACTCTACTTCTTGTCACAATTGAAACATATTCATTTTTCTCTTCTTTCATCCATTTATTGATGTGTCAGCCTTGTCAGTTGAGGTACGTTTGTCTTATGACCCCCAAAATGATCTATGATTCCTATGTATGCTCCAAAGGTATACTTGTTTGTATCCTTGTTCTTGGATTGAATATGACAATCAAATTGCATAGCTTACATAATATTTGTAGGATGTCTTAAGAAAAACTCATATTTAATGTCTTCTTTTAATCCACCCATGTATGCTTCCAAAAAAATTTCATCACTTATTTCATCCACCCTTGTGGCCAATACCTGAAATTATGAATTATAGTCTTTAATATCACTAAGTGCTTGATCCTTTTCAATTGACTGAAGTAGTCATGTTCCCAAACCTTCCCATATTGTGCTTGTAAGTCTCTTGTAAATAAACCCCAAGTGTAATGATAAAAATGGGGCTTCCTTTTAACTACTCATTGATACCATTGATATGGTTTTATCTCAAATTTCAAAGTTGCTATGTGAAACTTTTTCTTATCGTGCATAATATTATGCAGTTCAAAATATTGCTCTATTTGGTTCACCTAGGTAAAGACCTTTGTTCCATCAAACTTCTTTAATTCAATTTTGGGAAAGTTGAATTTAGGACCCCCACCATACTTAACTCCAATATTTGGGTTAAATCCACTTGAAAATCACTTATTACAGACTAAATTTATTTTCATGAGTTCCTTGCATTTTGATATCTCCTTTAGGGAGTCTCTCATATGGAACCTAAAAGATCATGGAAGGAAAGGAAATTTTCAATTCCTTCATGGATTTTCATTCATATTTTTATCCATCTTATTTTTCATTTCATCCATATTTATTTTCATCTCTTTCTTACTTTAAGTGATCTTCTTGTCCATCTGGTGATAAATCTCTTGGGTATCATCTTGAGTCATCGTTGAGCTCTTTGGAGGTTTAGTTAGTGAAGAAAATTTTGGAGGAGCCTCTGGAGCCATATGAGAAACAATAATTACCCTATTTTTCCTCTTTATCACAAATTTTGAATCACCAAAAATATATCTTCCAATGAAAATTTATGCTAATTGTAAGTTATGTACCTTTCAAATCCTTAATTTGGAGTCTGTCCTCCTGGCCGACCTTCCTTCTGATTTATTTATGAAATTTTGGCCCTCTTAAGTATAAAATTTTATCCTATAGTACTATGATATTTCTTCTCTGTAATTCCATAGGTCTGACCAAAATTTCAAATTCCAACTGAAAGTTATGGTAATTTTACCAAACCTTGGTGTTTTTTGGCCTTTCGTGGAGAGCGAAATTGTAAATAATTCCATGTGTCGAATATTTAATACTTGATTCTGAAAATTGTACCAGAAATACTATGGATTGTGCTCTTTCAAATGCAACTGGTTTAACTGAATTTGGATCCTCTATGAATAATATATGTTTTTTTTACTCAGAACACATGTTTCAGACTAGTTATAGGACTAGTCAAAAACTCTATCTTCCACAAGGTATATCTCTCAAATTGTAATGACCCAAAAGATAAAATTTGTACCACATATACCTTTATATCTATTCTAAATAACCTCCAAGTTTCTCTATGTGAATCCTTACAAAAAAACTATTATAGATAAAATCCCAAGATGACTCGTTTAAAATTAAATTCAGGATGAATAAAAAACCCTATCTTCCATAGGCTATGTCTTTGAAAGTATAAACCCAAAGCTAAAATTTGTACGAAAGATACCTGGATTTGTCTTCTAAATAAACTCCAAGTTTCACTATTTGAATCGTCCAAAAAAAAGGTTATAGTGAAAATTTTAAGATGATTTGCTTGGAAAAGAAAAACCCTAGGATCAATGCTCTGATAGAAAATGTTATGATCCAATGCCTTAAAGATGAAAAAAAAAGTCAATGATTACAGTCTACTTCAAGGAGGAAACCTCCTTTTACAATATATATAATTCAAAATACAATATGAGATGATCCTAAGGCTATGCCTCCTTGATATATGTGTGTGTGTGTGTGTGCGTGTGTGTGTGTATGTGTGTGACAAAGTGTACAATTATAATGAAAGAGTACTATGAAGGGTTCTAGACGACATACAATTATAACACTATAAATGTAATAATTCAATATCTAGTTCTTAATAAGGGGTTCTACACATAAAATGGGGCTTTGTCTAGGTCTTAACAAAATTATTTTCCTATACCTCTAATTCTACAAGAAATGTGCATATGATAATTATTGTTAGAACATGCATACTATGAAACATTTCATTAATTAGAATATAAGTTATTCTCCATGTCAATTTATGAAGGACACAATGCACTAAGTTCAAATCTGATTCCTTAGATGAATTCCTCTCTTAAACAACTCTCCAATGATTGTACTCATGCCTCGTTTTGAGTTCTGAGTGAAAAGTTACAACATTTACAAGTTGCAATTTTCCACTCATTACTCTATTTTCAATGTTGCAAAATTGTTTTATTACTTTCTGAGAAAATTTTCATGCCCAATTCGAAATTATGGGTGGATAGATGTCTTATCCTCCTCAATACGTTTCCAATGACTATTCTCTTGCTCAAATTCGAGCTCCGAGACGAAATTTATGGTCTGGAGAAGTTTAGATTGTTTTTCCCATTTTATCCATGTATGCTACATGTGTCTTCTTTCTCTTCATGCACCTTTTTACATACCAAGATTTCAAATATGGTTCCATGGCAGTATTCTATGGTTCATAATATTTCCATAGACTGCTCTTGTGCCCCAAACTAACTTCAGAGAAAGAAGTTATGCCCTCTAGAAGTAAACTCATGCCAAAATTATTCCCTTAATTGTTTCAGCTGTAACTTTCTCATACGAACTCTGTTTTGCACCCAAAGTAGCTCATTGGAAAGATCTCTCTGAGTTCTTTTATCTAAGAAAAAAAATCAAGTTGTATGTTTGATAGGTATACCTTGTTCCTGAAAAATTCAATGCTTAAAAACATTGTTTAGGGCCTCAAAATCACCCCGCAAGTTTAAGACCTTCAAAAATCTGAAAATTTCATAGAAAATTGGTTGTTTTATTGTTATACAACCCTTTTAATTTTATATGTTGATCTTGAAATTGAAAGAAATATGGACCATTGATTTCCCACCTTTGAACTCTTTCTATGATCGACGATTTCTTTGATAAACCAAAATTTCTCACTAATTTCCCCAAACCCCAATCATCGGCCATCGACCATTTTCTCTTGGAAACCAGTTTTTTCCCATGAATATCGTTGAACCCTGATCATCAGCAATCGACCATCGAGCATTTATTTTGGAAAGCAACTTGTTTACAATTTTCTCCAAACCCCAACCATCGACAATCAACCATCTCTTGGTTGATATGGCAACTATGTTGATGTGCCATGACACATGTATGATGACAAGGTATGACACATGGGCACTGACATGGAACTTTGTTTGATGTGATATGACATGTGGATGTTGACGTGGGATGAAACATCATCACCCTCTTTCGCCTCATTAATGATCGGTAGTTCCTCTTGAACGAATTTAAACACCTTATTAAATCTACCAACCCCCGATCATTGGCCATTGATGATCGAAGATTTCCTTTGGTCGAACCAAACAATTTTCTAATTTTGTCGACCCCCAACCATTGGCCATCGACAATTGGTAATTTCCTTTGGACGCATGAAACCTTTCGCCAATTTTTTCTGACCCTGATTATCATCCATCAATGAATTCTTTTGGCGAACTCCAACACTTAGAAATTTTTGACCAAATCCCAGATGAATCTGGGTCGTTGATCTTCCATTCAAAATGATCTTGAGCATTGATCTGATCCAACTTCCAAACGGTAAAAAATGAATCTAGACCATTGATTTGTCTCATTTTTCCCAACTGTTTTAATGAATCTCGACGTCAACCTCGCCAAAATCTGAAAAATCTAATAAGTTTTTAAATCTATTTACAATGAATTTGGGTCATTGGTTTCAAAATCAAACATGATCCTGGTTGTCGATTCACCAAACTTCGCCCAACTCTACAACAACCATTAACATACGAAATTCAACCTTCCAAGTTGAATTTTAACTTTACAACTCCATATATTGACACCATTGATCACCATTGAGAGGGTTCTAATGCAATTTGAAACTAAATGGTTTATAAATTTGAGGATTTCACTCTGGAATTCATCATTTTCCTCAAATCCATCATAGAACATGTCTGTAACAGTGAATTTGACCAAATTTGCATTGTTTCTTGGCCCATACAGGTCCAGAGTTGAACCAAAAGCTATAATACCAATCTGTAACATTTTGAAGCCCAACTAAGGACCATTGCGTGCAAAAACACTCATAAAATTAAAATTTTATGCTAACTAATCTTATAGCTTACCAACTACAAGAAAACATACATATTTAATTGTTGTTTGATACCATTAACTATATGCATCTAAAACATGCTAAAAATGACATGAATACGGCTTAAACAACTCAACACAATAGCATATAAATACTTATCAAACAAAATGTGAATGCACAATAGTTTAACTCATAAATATAACACATAAAACAGATAAAGCACTTATCTATTAAAAGAATTGTGCAACCAATTGCTTGAGATGGAATTTCCACCCAAACATAGACTTGTTGTTCCAAATATCAATAAAAATTCACCCTCAAGTCGAGGATAGCAATCCACAAAAGATGGTGGTCTCTCACTATCCATTCACAACTCGAAAATCCCACAACCCATTGATATTCTCCTACAACTATCCTGATTTTCCACCAGGTCTCTTCCTCTCGACTTTCCCAACCCAAGTAATGCACCCCTTCACCACTCTTAGTCCATCGAGTGTCCCATTCATTTATCAGGGCCTCTCTGGCACACATAACCAATAATCTTACTATTGGGAAACTGAAGGAAGCTCATTGCTAGAAAAACTACCAAGAAAACAACAACACTCACTTGTTTTTATAGTGCAACTCACACAGGAGTTCACTCTTCAGGAATGACAACTTGGATATTTAGTATTTTGCTCCAAATACACTCTATAATTCGCCCTCCATGATTTTTCCATCTCTAAAGATCTTCTTCCCTATTCTCTGCTTGTTGTTCATGCAAAACATGACTCCTCAAAAAACTGTTGTAACTACCCATACAAATTTCCTCTCTTTGGCTTACTTGCTTGACTTACACTCTTCCCCAAATTGATTGTACTCAACCCCCATGATCCCAATAAATATGGGATGTGACTTCTCACACCCACCCTCTTACATGTATTCAATGATTGGCTTTGGGGATACTCAATTAGAAATTAGAAGGTTCATATACCAATAGTAATTTTATGAAGTGGGTTGAATTAATAGACATGGGTAATTCCCCTTGGACCCCTCTCTTAGACATTCCCTTAGGCCCTTCTCTCTCTTGTGGATTAATCAACCCCCATCTCTTCCCATATCTCCCAACAACTAGCATTACATTTTATTATTAAAATTTAGAAATACAATTTGCATATACATCGCTTGGCCACAACCATATATTATATCTACATTAAGCATTAATTAAACTAGGGATTATACTGGGGACATTACACTAATCCTCTAACCTCCTAACCCACTACCCACTATCCACTAAGTCAAAACCCCACGAACCCTTAAACAAATAACATTCTAGCCTCTTAGCCACTAACCCACTAACGACCTAATCATTATTGGCCATATTGAGTATAGTTTACCATATTGACAATGACAATGGTTTACTATCTTACTATATTAATCATAACCATGGTTGACCACATTATTGTCCATGGTTGTGCATCTTGACTATATTGGCAATATTGATCATATTTATTTGATATGGTCAACTTTTGATTTGCCCATGGTCAATATTATTATTCTTTAGTTAATATTATTATTATTTGTAATGATATTTTTTGAAAATAAATTTTGTTGAAGTTTAAAATTGCCCCAACATTTTAAGTGAACACTCCACTCATTATCATAAAATCCAATTAAAACTTTTTATAAAGTAAAAAATAATAAATCCATAAACTAAATATATAGTTTACAGATGAGTTAACTATAAAATATTATTATTAAAAAGTCATGGTCCATACATTAATAGTAAAACGAAAGGTCGAATTAATAGGAGGGAAAAATAAACAACGTATGAAAAAGGAGAGGAAAATTTCCAATCGATTTTCATAATTCTTTAATATACCCCAATTAATAAAGTCATCGAATAAAAGGGTATATGAAAAAGATAAATTCAATGAGAAATGGATTAAATTAAATAATATATTTATAAAATTAAAAAAAAAAAAATTACAAAACATTTAAGAAATAAAAGAGAAACCGATTAAAGACTGAAAGCATAATATAAAAGAGAAAAGGATTAATTATAAGATAGGGAGAGAATTAAAGTAAAGGACAAAATAAAGGTTCGAGAGGGAGGAATACATATAATACAAGAAGACAAAGCTTAAGAAGGGGGAGTGTGAGTAAAAATAAGAAATAAAGAGAAACCTATTAAAGAGTGAAAGCATAATAAAAGAGAAAAGGATTAATTATAAGATATGGAGAGAATTAAAGTAAAGGACAAAATAAAGGTTCAAGAGGGAGGAATACATATAATACAAGAAGACAAGCTTAAGAAGGGGGTGTGTGAGGAGAAATAGGAGAAGGTTAATGAATGGTTATTAAGGATGAAATTTATTGATTAAAAGAGTGGATTATAGGTTTTTGAGATTGACTAAATTTATAGTTATCTTCTCGATTAAAATTGTTACAATGTTAATTAATTTCAAGAACTTTTTTAATGATGTGACTTGAGTAATGTGAGACAGATATTAAGATTTTAGTTTGGTTTAAACAAATTAAATGTGACTTGAGTAATGGAATATGACTTGAGTAATGAAAGACAGATATTAAAATTTTGGTCTGGTTTAAACAAATTAAATGCTTAATATTATGAAAACGCTCAACCATAATAGATTTAGTTAAACAATTATAAAAAATATTAGTGATTAATTAACTTTTTCGTATTTCCACCCCACAACTCCTTTATTCCTCCCCTTAACCCTTACTTTAACTCTCTCTCAATGTCTTGTAATTAAACCTTTTATTAAATTTTCACATCCCTTACATTATTTCTAGAATTTTACAATTTGTTTCCTAAAATTTTATAAATTTATTGTTTAATTTAATATTTTCCCATCAAATTACTTCCTTTCAATCTTCTTTTTTATTTTAAGTTTTTATTAATTTAGCTATATTAATTTGGAATTTTTTTTAGATTTTAATATTTTATTATTATTATATTTGGATTAAATCTTTCCTATTTTGTATTTTATTTTATACAGTTTGAGTGGGTCTAATGGTTAAGAACATGTGTTTCCTCTTAAAAGGTTACAGGTTCAAATCCAGAGGGGGGTAGGGTATGTATACCTTTGTAAATTTTACCAGTGAAATTGTTGGGCGGTCCCTTATCCCACAAACAAGGGGGTCTCATACACCAATTTGGTGTGCTAGCTTAACCGTAACCTTAAAAATATATTATTATTATTATTATTATTATTATTATCTAAACATTGTAATTTTGAACCTAAATATTTTATACACTAAGATTTTATTAATTTAACTATATTAATTTAAACTTATTTTTAGATTTTAATATTTTTTTATTATTATACTTGGATTAAATCTTCCCTATTTTGTATTTTAATATTTTTCTTTAGTTATATCTAAACTTTGTAATTTTGAACCTAAATATTTTACACAATGATGTATTATTTTCCATAAGTCAATGTTATAATTTTGAACCTAAATATTTTACACAATGATGTATTATTTTCCCTAAGTTAATGTTAGGTTATTTTTCCATCTTTTTACGTTAATGTTAATTTTGAACCTAAATATTTTACACGATGTACTCTTTTCCATCTTTTTAAGTTAATCTTAGATTTTTTTTCCATCTTTTCATGTTAATGTTAGATTATTCTTTTCCATCTTTTTAAGTTAATGTTAGATTTTTTTCGATCTTTTCATGTTAATGTTAGATTTTTTTCCATCTTTTTAAGTTAATGTTAGATTTTTTTTTTCGATCTTTTTATGTTAATGTTAGATTTTTTTTTAATAATAAATGAAGTATCTATTTAAAATATTAAGAACGTTTTACAACTTTAATACAATTTTATTAAAAAAATTATTAACACAATTTTAATTATATTGATGATGATGATGATGATTAGCGTCTACTAAGACCGAATTGGTCTATCAAACCTTAAGATGGTAAGTAATTACTTGTGATTTTTTAGAATTTTGATTTTGTGCTCGAAAAACATTAAGAGAAGTTTTCCAACATCACCATACTTTTGTTGAGTTAAGAGGTTAGGAAGGTTGGTAGCGTGATAAATATTTTGAAAATGAGATCTAATATGGGTATAGGCTGGACAATCTAAGAAAAAGTGCTTTTCATCTTCAACCTTCTTAGTGTCACAAAGGTGACACACACTTTCATCCCATGGCGTTTTAGGAATTGACCAATGTCCAGTTTCACTATGGAGCTCGTGAGAATTTGTTCTTATCTTAGTAATGCTTATTTTTTTCTTTACACTTCGAAAAACAGATAGATAATTTTGATCTTCTAGATTAGGGTTGATTACATATTTATAATACCTTAATTTTCTTTTTTCCTCTAACTCTTTATCACGCCACATTTTCTCCTTAAATTTTGATTTGACGTTTTTTTTAATAGTATCTTTATTCTGCAAAATGGTTTCTTCCAGGATTCCCCGGTAGCTTAGCCAACACCGGACATCTTTATGCCATCCTCGCTTGAGTCGATGGTGGTTATGACTTGATTTTGAAGCAATTTTAGGTAGTCTCTTGTCTTCCATGTTGTTTAACTTGTTCTTATACATCAGGTATCTAGTCATAGCCATGCTCTCAATGGGGGAGAGGCTTATTTCTAAGAGGAGGATGGGATAGGGCGTATTTCCTTTAATTTTGAGATTATAGGTTATAAAAGTCTTTTGTATTTGCTCTATCTTTCTCCAGGATTCATGAGAGATACTACAACCCCAGACTTCACATCCATAAAGAATAACAGGTGTAACATGAATCTCAAAGAGGAGTTTCTTCTTATCCCAACTCCAAAGATCAACTGATTTACAATTGTTTTCAAGCCCATAATAAGCTTTCCATCACCCAATAATCCTTTTCTCAATGCTATAATTCCAATTGAGCTTGTGGTGAATATCAATTCCAAGATATTTGTATGAATTCACTTCCTCCAAGTTGTTGCTGTCATATACAAAGGTATCATAAGGGATCTTATTGGATTTAATAATCATGATCTTAGTCTTATCAGTATTAACAGTCATACCCATATTGGAGAAAAAATCCTTGAGGATTCTTAGTTGGTTTTCAAGATCATGGGGACTCATTGCCATAAGAACGATATCATCAGCATAAAGAAGAAGATTGATGACTATACCAGTGAGAGTAGGGCCGACACAACCTACTTATTCCAAGCATTCTTCTAACTTGTCAATGTATATGCCAAAAAGGGTAGGGGACAAGGGACAACCTTGTTTGACTCTGATATTGTAGTTAATCTC
>JASDQU010310177.1:17409-27509 GCA_032191745.1 Picea mariana
ATATAGATAGATAGATCTGCTTATGCTTTGTGTTAATGATGTATATGGATGTAGATCTGACCTATGTGAATGGTATTAGTGCTTGAATATGATAGATTTAATCTACCTCTTTATGATAAGTGCTTAGATACATCAGATCTGAGTGAATGATGTGATGTTATGTTTTATCTACACAGTAGAATAATGGTTAAATATTGACGAACTATCGGTGCTAAGTTCTCTATTAAGTATTACAATCACAGATCTGTGTCCCAGCTAAGGTTGCAGACACCTAATTTCTGCAACCACCCATACCTCTACCTCGGGTGAGACTTCATCTTCTTCGCAGGTGTTGTTGAAAGGGTCAGTAGTTAGGTTTTTGTTGGTGTGCTATTGTAGCGTTGAACCCTGGGTCTGCCCCTATACCAACAACAATATTTGTACACATATCCTCCTTAAGTTTTTCAAAATATTTTGGTTGCTTCTTCAATCCAATAAAATTCTTCCTTCTTTAATAATGTTGTTAGAGGTGTTTCTGTTTGACTATAGTTCTTGACAAACTTGCGATATTACCCTGTCAATCCTAAGAATCCTCTAAGTTTCTTCAAGGCTTTGGGAATTGTCCATTCGTTCATAGCTTTAATTTTTTTAGGGTCCACTTGTACACCTTTGTGAGATACAATATGACCCAAATATTCCACTTCTTGAACCCCAAAGGCACACTTGGAAGCTTTGCATAAATATTTTTCTCTTCCAATAGTTGTAATACTCTCTCAACATGTTGTACATTCTCTTCCCAATTTTTTTTGTAGATTAGTATGTCATAAAAAAATATTGTCACAAAATTTCTACGGAAGGGCTTGAAAATATAATTCATAAAGCTTTGAAATGTTGAAGGTGCATTAGTAAGTCCAAATGGAATAACTAGAAACTAATAATGACCTTCATGTGCTCTAAAAGATATTTTAGGAATGTCTTCCTTCCTCATTCAGATTTTATGATATCCCAAGCAAAGATCCAACTTAGTAAAGAATTTGGATCCATGCAATTCATCTAATAATTCATCAATGACATGATAGGAAACTTATATTTGATGGTTATTTTGTTGAGTTGTATATAATATGGACACATACACCTTGAACCATCGTTTTTTATAACCATCACCACTAGTGAAGAGAAGGAACTTTGGCTAGGTTTAATGATTCCAACCTCTAACATTTCCTGGATCATGTGCTCAATCTCACTCTTCTATTCATATGGATACTTGTAAGGCATAATGTTAGGTGGTATACTTATTGGTTGCAAATGAATAGCATGGTCATGATCTTGAGCAGGTGGAATACTCTTAGGAATTCCACCAAATACTTTGGAATGATTGTTAATAACTATTTGGATATTTAATGGAGCATAGTATATAGATGTTTGAACATCAAGTGATTACAATTGTGCAATTACACCTTGGTGTCCATTTTTTAGTATTTTTTTCATGTTATTAGAGCTTATCACTTTAGAGGGTTTCCCTTGGATACCTCTAAGCTCAATTTCCTTTCCATATCAGGAAAATGTCATGAAAATATCTTGAAAATGAAGGGCCACCATTCCTAATTATTGTAACCATTGGACCTATAATACAACATCAACACCACCCATTTGGATGGAAATCATGGGGATATCCAAAAAATACTCCCCCATGTTGAGATTAATACTATGGTATTTCCCTGAACAATTTATGGTACCTCCATATGCAATCATTGCTTGAAACTCTAGTGCGGGATATACAAAAAAATTGAGAAATTTTGCTAATTTGTAATTGATGAAATTATGGGTACTACCATAATCAATCTATATTGTTACCTTTTTATTTTTGATGTATCCTTGTATATTGAGGGTTTGTGGAGTACTGATATTGACCAATGCATGACAAGATATTGTTGGAGTAGTATTTTCTAGATTTGGATATTGTGGTAGTTCCAATTCTTGATCTTCCTCCTCTTCACAATATATGTAGAATAATTTCTTCTCACTACATTTATTCCCCTTACTCTACTTGTTGTCACAATTGAAACATATTCATTTTTCTCTTCTTTCATCCATTTGTTGATGTGTCAACCTTGTCAGTTGAGGTACGTTTGTCTTATGACCCGCAAAAAGATCTATGATTCCTATGTATGCTCCAAAGGTATACTTGTTTGTATCCTTGTTCTTGGATTGAATATGACGATCAAATTGCATAGCTTACATAATATTTGTAGGATGTCTTAAGAAAAACTCATATTTAATGTCTTCTTTTAATCTACCCATGTATGCTTCCAACAAATTTTCATCACTTATTTCATCCACCCTTATGGCCAATACCTGAAATTATGAATTATAGTCTTTAATATCACCTAAGTGCTTGATTCTTTTCAATTGACTGAAGTAGTCATGTTCCCAAACCTTCCCATACTGTGCTTGTAAGTCTCTTGTAAATAAACCCCAAGTATAATGATAAAAAGGGGGCTTCCTTTTAACTAATCATTGATACCATTGATATGGTTTTATCTCAAATTTCAAAGTTGCTACGTGAAACTTTTTCTTATTGTGCATAATATTATGCAGTTCAAAATATTGCTCTATTTGGTTCACCTAGGTAAAGACCTTTGTTCCATCAAACTTCTTTAATTCAATTTTGGGAAAGTTGAATTGATGACCCCCACCATACTTAACTCCAATATTTGGGTTAACTCCACTTGAAAATCACTTATTACAGACTAAATTTATTTTCATGAGTTCCTTTCATTTTGATATCTCCTTTAGGGAGTCTCTCATATGGAACCTAAAAGATCATGGAAGGAAAGGAAATTTTCAATTCCTTCATGGATTTTTGTATTTCATCAATATTTTTATCCATCTTATTTTTCATTTCATCCATATTTATTTTCATCTCTTCCTTACTTTAAGTGATTTTCTTGTCCATCTGGTGATAAATCTCTTGGATATCATCATGAGTCATTGTTGAGCTCTCTAGAGGTTTAGGTAGTGAAGAAAATTTTGGAGGAGCCTCTGGAGCCATATGAGAAACAATAATTACCCTCTTTTTCCTCTTTATCACAAATTTTGAATCACCAAAAATATATCTTCTAATGAAAATTTATGCTAATTGTAAGTTACGTACCTTTCAAATCCTTAATTTGGAGTCTGTCCTCCTGGCCGACCTTCCTTCTGATTTATTTATGAAATTTTGGCCCTCTTAAGTATAAAATTTTATCCTATAGTACTATGATATTTATTCTCTATAATTCCATAGGTCTGACCAAAATTTCAAATTCCAACTGAAAGTTATGGTAATTTTACCAAACCTTGGTGTTTTTTGGCCTTTCGTGGAGAGCGAAATTGTAAAGAATGCCATGTGTCGAATATTTAATACTTGATTCTGAAAATTGTACCAGAAATACTATGGATTGTGCTCTTTCAAATGCAACTGGTTTAACTGAATTTGGATCCTCTATGAATAATATATGTTTTTTTTACTCAAAACACATGTTTCAGACTAGTTATAGGACTAGTCAAAAACTCTATCTTCCACAAGGTATATCTCTCAAATTGTAATGAACCAAAAGCTAAAATTTGTACCACATATACCTTTATATCTATTCTAAATAACCTCCAAGTTTCTCTATGTGAATCCTTACAAAAAAACTATTATAGATAAAATCCCAAGATGACTCGTTTAAAATTAAATTCAGGATGAATAAAAAACCCTATCTTCCATAGGCTATATCTCTGAAAGTATAACGAACCCAAAGCTAAAATTTGTACAAAAGATACCTGGATTTGTCTTCTAAATAAACTCCAAGTTTCATTATTTGAATCGTCCAAAAAAAAATGTTATAGTGAAAATTTTAAGATGATTTTCTTGGAAAAGAAAAACCCTAGGATCAATGCTCTGATAGAAAATGTTATGATCCAATGCCTTAAAGATGAAAAAAAAAGTCAATGATTACAGTCTACTTCGAGGAGGAAACCTCCTTTTACAATAGATATAATTCAAAATACAATATGAGATGATCCTAAGGCTATGCCTCCTTGATATGTGTGTGTGTGTGTGTGTGTGTGACAAAGTGTACAATTATAATGAAAGAGTACTATGAAGGGTTCTAGACGACATACAATTATAACACTATAAATGTAATAATTCAATATCTAGTTCTTAATAAGGGGTTCTACACATAACATGGGGCTTTGTCTAGGTCTTAACAAAATTATTTTCCTGTACCTATAATTCTACAAGAAATGTGCATATGATAATTATTGTTAGAACATCCATACTATGAAACATTTCATTAATTAGAATATAAGTTATTCTCCATGTCAATTTATGAAGGACACAATGCACTAAGCTCAAATCTGATTCCTTAGATGAATTCCTCTCTGAAACAACTCTCCAATGATTGTACTCATGCCTCGTTTTGAGTTCTGAATAAAAAGTTACAACATTTACAAGTTGCAATTTTCCACTCATTACTCTATTTTCAATGTTGCAAAATTGTTTATTACTTTCTGAGAAAATTTTCATGCCCAATTCGAAATTATGGGTGGAAAGATGTCTTATCCTCCTCAATACATTTCCAACAACTATTCTCTTGCTCAAATTCGAGCTCCGAGACGAAATTTATGGTCTGGAGAAGTTTAGATTGTTTTTCCCATTTTATCCATGTATGCTACATGTGTCTTCTTTCTCTTCCTGCACCTTCTTACATACCAAGATTTCAAATATGGTTCCATGGCATTATTATATGGTTCATAATATTTCCATAGACTGCTCTTGTGCCCCAAACTAACTTCAGGGAAAGAAGTTATGCCCTCTAGAAGTAAACTCATGCCAAAATTATTCCCTTAATTGTTTCAGCTGTAACTTTCTCATACGAACTTTGTTTTGCACCCAAAGTAGCTCATTGGAAAGATCTCTTTGAGTTCTTTTATCTAAGAAAAAAAATCAAGTTGTATGTTTGATAGGTATACCTTGTTCCTGAAAAATTCAATGCTTAAAAACATTGTTTAGGGCCTCAAAATCACCCCGCAAGTTTAAGACCTTCAAAAATCTGAAAAATTTATAGAAAATTGGTTGTTTTATTGTTATACAACCCTTTTAATTTGATATGTTGATCTTGAAATTGAAAGAAATATGGACCATTGATTTCCCACCTTTGAACTCTTTCTATGATCGACGATTTCTTTGGTAAACCAAAATTTCTCACTAATTTCCCCAAACCCCAATCATCATCCATCGACTGTTTTCTCTTGGAAACCAGTTTTTCCCACGAATATCGTTGAACCCCGATCATCAGTGATCAACCATCGAGCATTTATTTTGGAAAGCAACTTGTTTACAATTTTCTCCAAACCCCAACCATCGACGATCGACCATCTCTTGGTTGATATGGCAACTATGTTGATGTGCCATGACACATGTATGATAACAAGGTATGACACATGGGCACTGACATGGAACTTTGCTTGATGTGATATGACACGTGGATGTTGATGTGGGATGAAACATCATCACCCTCTTTCCCCTCATTAATGATCGGTAGTTCCTCTTGGACGAATTTAAACACCTTATTAAATCTACCAACCCCCGATCATTGGCCATTGATGATCAAAGATTTCCTTTGGCCGAACCAAACAATTTTCTAATTTTGTCGACCCCCAACCATTGGCCATCGACAATTGGTAATTTCCTTTGGACGCATGAAACCTTTCGCCAATTTTTTCTGACCCTGATTATCATCCATCAATGAATTCTTTTGGTGAACTCCAACACTTAGAAATTTTTTACCAAATCCCAGATGAATCTGGGTCGTTGATCTTCCATTCAAAATGATCTTGAGCATTGATCTGATCCAACTTCCAAATGGTAAAAAATGAATCTAGACCATTGATTTGTCTCATTTTTCCCAACTGTCGAAAATGAATCTCGACATCAACCTCGCCAAAATCTGAAAAATCTAATAAGTTTTTAAATCTATTTACAATGAATTTGGGTCATTGGTTTCAAAATCAAACATGATCCTGGTTGTCGATTCACCAAACTTCGCCCAACTCTACAACAACCATTAACATACAAAATTCAACCTTCCAAGTTGAATTTTAACTCTACAACTCCATATATTGACACCATTGATCACCATTGAGAGGGTTCTAATGCAATTTGAAACTAAATGGTTTATAAATTTGGGGATTTCACTTTGGAATTCATCATTTTCCTCAAATCCATCATAGAACATGTTTGTAACAATGAATTTGACCAAATTTGCATTGTTTCTTGGCCCATACAGGTCCAAAGTTGAATCAAAAGCTATAATACCAATCTGTAACATTTTGAAGCCCAACTAAGGACCATTGCGTGCAAAAACACTCATAAAATTAAAATTTTATGCTAACTAATCTAGCTTACCAACTACAGGAAAACATACATATTTAATTGTTGTTTGATACCATTAACTATATGCATCTAAAACATGCTAAAAATGACATGAATGCGTCTTAAACAACTCAAAACAATAGCATATAAATACTTATCAAACAAAATGTGAATGCACAATAGTTTAACTCATAAATATAACACATAAAACAGATAAAGCACTTATATTTTAAAAGAATTGTGCAACCAACTGCTTGAGATGGAATTTCCACCCAAACATAGACTTGTTGTTCCAAATATCAATAGAAAGTCACCCTCGAGTCGAGGATAGCAATCCACAAAAGATGGTGGTCTCTCACTATCCATTCACAACTCGAAAATCCCACAACCCATTGATATTCTCCTACAACTATCCTGATTTTCCACCAGGTCTCTTCCTCTCGACTTTCCCAACCCAAGTAATGCACCCCTTCACCACTCGTAGTCCATTGAGTGTCCCATTCATTTATCAGGGTCTCTCTAGCACACGTAACCAATAATCTTACTATTGGGAAACTGAAGGAAGCTCACTGCTAGAAAAACTACCAAGAAAACAACAACAATCACTTGTTTTTATAGTGCAACTCACACAGGAGTTCACTCTTCAGGAATGACAACTTGGATATTTAGTATTTTGCTCCAAATACACTCTATAATTCGCCCTCCATGATTTTTCCATCTATAAAGATCTTCTTCCCTATTCTCTGCTTGTTGTTCATGCAAAACATGACTCAAAAAACTATTGTAACTACCCATACAAATTTCCTCTCTTTGACTTACTTGCTTGACTTACACTCTTCCCCAAATTGATTGTACTCAACCCCCATGATCCCAATAAATATGGGATGTGACTTCTCACACCCACCCTCTTACATGTATTCAATGATTGGTTTTGGGGATACTCAATTAGAAATTAGAAGGCTCATATACCAATAGTAATTTTATGATGTGGGTTGAATTAATAGACATGGGCAATTCCCCTTGGACCCCTCTCTTAGACATTCCCTTAGGCCCTTCCCTCTCTTGTGGATTAATCAACCCCCGTCTCTTCCCATATCTCCCAACAACTAACATCACATTTTATTATTAAAATTTAGAAATACAATTTGCATATACATCGCTTGGCCACAACCATATATTATATCTACATTAAGCATTAATTAAACTAGGGATTATAGTGGGGACATTACACTAATCCTCTAACCTCCTAACCCACTACCCACTATCCACTAAGTCAAAACCCCACAAACCCTTAAACAAATAAAATTCTAGCCTCTTAGCCACTAACCCACTAACTACCTAATCATTATTGACCATATTGAGTATAGTTTACCATATTGACAATGACAATGGTTTACTATCTTACTATATTAATCATAACCATGGTTGACCACATTATTGTCCATGGTTGTGCATCTTGACTATATTGGCAATATTGATCATATTTATTTGATATGGTCAACTTTTGATTTGCCCATAGTCAATATTATTATTTGTAATGATATTTTTTGAAAATGAATTTTGTTGAAGTTTAAAATTGCCCCAACATTTTAAGTGAACACTCCACTCATTATCATAGAATCCAATTAAAACTTTTTATAAAGTAAAAAATAATAAATCTATAAACTAAATATATAATTTACAGATGAGTTAGCTATAAAATATTATTATTAAGATAGCTATAAAATATTATTATTAAGAAGTCATGGTCCATATCATTAATAGTAAAACGAAAGGTCGAATTAATAGTAGGGGAAAATAAACAACGTATGAAGAAGGAAAGGAAAATTTTCAATCGATTTTCATAATTCTTTAATATACCTCAATTAATAAAGTCATCGAATAAAAAGGTATATGAAAAAGTTAAATTCAATGAGAAATGAGAAATGGATTAAATTAAATAATACATTTATAAAATTAAAAAAAATAAATTGCAAAACATTTAACAAATAAAAGAGAAACCGATTAAAGAGTGAAAGCATAATAAAAGAGAAAAGAATTAATTATAAGATACGGAGAGAATTAAAGTAAAGGACAAAATAAAGGTTCGAGAGGGAGGAATACATATAATACAAGAAGACAAAGCTTAAGAAGGAGGAGTGTGAGGAAAAATAAGAAATAAAAGAGAAACCTATTAAAAAGTGAAAGCATAATAAAAGAGAAAAGGATTAATTATAAGATATGAAGAGAATTAAAGTAAAGGACAAAATAAAGGTTCAAGAGGGAGGAATATATATAATACAAGAAGACAAAGCTTAAGAAGGGGGAGTGTGAGGAAAAATAGGAGAAGGTTAATGAATGGTTATTAAGGATGAAATTTACTAATTAAGAGAGTGGATTATAGGTTTTTGAGATTGATTAAGTTTATAGTTATCTTTTCAATTAAAAATGTTAAAATGTTAATTAATTTCAAGAACTTTTTTAACGATGTGATTTGAGTAATGGAATGTGACTTTAGTAATGTGAAACAGATATTAAGATTTTGGTCTGGTTTAAACAAATTAAATGTAACTTGAATAATGGAATATGACTTGAGTAATGAAAGACAAATACTAAAATTTTGTTCTGGTTTAAACAAATTAAATGCTTAATATTACAAAAACGCTCAACCATAATAGATTTAGTTAAACAATTATAAAAAAATATTAGCAATTAATTAACTTTCTCATATTTCCACCCCCACAACTCCCTTTCTTAAGTTTTCGTCTTGTGTTACATTTATTCCTCCCCTTGAACCCTTACTTTAACTCTCTCTCAATGTCTTATAATTAAACCTTTTATTAATTTTTTACATACATTATTTCTAGAATTTTTACAATTTGTTTCCTAAAATTTTATAAATTTATTGTTTAATTTAATATTTTCCCATCAAATTACTACCTTTCAACCTTCTTTTTATTCTAAGTTTTTATTAATTTAGCTATATTAATTTGGACTTCTTTTAGATTTTAATATTTTATTATTATTATACTTGGATTAAATCTTCCCATTTTATTTTATTTTTCTTTAATTATATCTAAACTTTGTAATTTTGAACCTAAATATTTTACACACTAAGTTTTTATTAATTTAGCTATATTAATTTATACTTATTTTTAAATTTTAATATTTTTTTATTATTATACTTGGATTAAATCTTCCCTATTTTGTATTTTAATATTTTTCTTTAGTTATATCTAAACTTTGTAATTTTGAACCTAAATATTTTACACAATGATGTATTATTTTCCATAAGTCAATGTTATAATTTTGAACCTAAATATTGTACACAATGATGTATTATTTTCCCTAAGTTAATGTTAGGTTTTTTTTCCATCTTTTTACGTTAATGTGAATTTTGAACCTAAATATTTTACACGATGATGTATTCTTTTCCATCTTTTTAAGTTAATCTTAGATTTTTTTTCCATCTTTTCATGTTAATGTTAGATTTTTCTTTTCCATCTTTTTAAGTTAATGTTAGATTTTTTTTCGATCTTTTCATGTTAATGTTAGATTTTTTTCCATCTTTTTTTTAAGTTAATGTTAGATTTTTTTTCGATCTTTTCATGTTAATGTTAGATTTTTTTTTAATAATAAATGAAGTATCTATTTAAAATATTAAGAACGTTTTACAACTTTAATACAATTTTATTAAAAAAATTATTAACACAATTTTGATGATGATGATGATGATGAT